>RJWJ010022882.1:0-26407 GCA_004363605.1 Indri indri | reverse complement strand
GGGGGGGAGGGGATGGATATATGCATACACAAAGAGTGCAATGCGCACCATCCGAGAGATGGACACGCTTGAAACTGGGACTTGGGGGGAAGGGGGGCAAGGGCAACATACGTAACCTAAACATCTGTACCCTTGTAATAACAAACAATAAAAAAAAAAAATCTAACAATAAACCAGAGGCATCTTTCCATGTCAGTGCATCTTCAGTTTTAAACAAATGCATAAATTCTATCATGTAAATATCTTGCAATATATTTAACCAGTCCCCTGTTGCTGGGCATTTAGTTTTATTTTTACACCTATAGTTTGCACACCTGTGTGAGTGCATCTGAAAGCTACCACTCTAGCAGAGGAATTGCATGGTTGAAAATGTATTTGAGACTTTATCAGATATACAACGAGATTGTCCTCTAGGAAGAACATACCTGACTATACTCCCACCAATAGTGTTTGAGAGACCCTGTTTCTCCACACCCTCACCAACGCTCAATTTTATTAATTTTTTCATCTTTGCCAACAAGATTGGTGAAAATTGGCATTTCGTTGTTTATTTTTCCCTGAATACTAGTGAGATTGGTTATTTAAAATATGTGTACTATTTGCATTTTTTCTGTGAATTATCTTTTGATATTCTTTACTAATATTTCTCATGGGTTATTTGTCTTTTTCTCATTGATTTATAGGAGCTCTTCATATAGTTAAAGTATTAATCCTTTTCCTGCATAATAGAAACTTTTCCTTCCTACTCTGTTACTTGTCTTTTAACTTTGTTTAGGCAATCTTTTATTGTATAGATGTTTTAAATTTTTACGTCATCAAATCTGTCAATTTTTTGGATTTCGGATTTGGAGTCTTGCTAAGGAAGTTCCTCCGAATTGAAGATTATATAAAAATATTCTACTGTATTTTATTTTAATACATAATTTTTCATTTAAGTGCTTTCTTTGTTCTATTTTATCATTTTAAGTATTAAGTGTATCTCACATAAAAATAGTATAGACATAAAACAATGAAATAAACACCTATGTACCTACCATCCAGCTTAAGAAATAGGACATTTTCAATACCTTAGAAGGCCTCTGTGTGCTCCTCCTCAATTACTTCCACCTTCCTTGCCACCAAGAGGCAATCACTATCTTGCCTTTTGTTTCAAACATTTCTTTGTTTTATTCTTTATAACTTAACCACTTATATATAATATAGTAATATTATTTAATTTTGAAAAAATTAGTAGCAAGCATTAACCTCACTGTATTAGGAAGGGACAATATTGTCACTATTAAATAAAAGCTCCCAGAGAAAGAGTCTCTGGGGCACAGCCTGTCTTCAACTTCCCTGAGAGTTTATAGGAATCCCTTCTACTGAGTACATGCGGTGTTTGGGAGCTAAATGTGAGCACACATGGGCACAACAAGATGCAAAGGACATTGGAAACCAAGAAGTGGGGAGGGTGGGAGAGGGGTGAGGGGTAAAAACTTACCTCTTGGGTACAATGAACACTATTCTGGTGATGGGAACACTGAAAGCCCTGACTTAAGCATTATACAAGGTCTCCATGTAACAAAAACATTTGTACCCCTTTAATATTTTGAAATTTAAAAAAGAATCCCTTCTAAGGAAGTTAGTGGGCAAAGTCATGAGTGCTGCTGTGTCACACAGTGGAATGCTGGAGCTGGCTGATGGTTTCAGGAAACTGATGTCATGTTAGCAGTTTGAAATTGTTCATATGGGGTGGGGAGGTTGGGGTTGGAGAAGATGTTGGCCAAATGACACAAAATTTCAGTTAGACAGGAAGAATAAATTTAAGAGATCTACTGTACAACATGGTCACTATAGTTAATAACAAGGTATTATATACTTGAAAATTGCTAAGTGAGTACATTTTAAGTATTCTCACCACAAAAAATAAGTATGTGAGATAATGCATATGTTAATTAGCTCAATTTAGGCATTCCACAGTGTATACATATTTCAAAACATCATGTTGTACAACACAAATATATATAATTTTTATTCGTCAATTAAAAATAAAAAAGGAATTACCCATGATGGAAATATTTACATCACGAAAATTGACAAGCTCTGAAATCAGGGCTTTTCCTTTTAATTAAAAAAATATTTTTGGAAAACCAGCTAACCAGAATACCACTTGTCCTGAGAAACACATGGTTCACAATGGTCAGGATGTTTGGCAACGCTATAGTATGGAATGGGTTTTGAATGTCCTGCAGGAATATAACCAGAGTGAATGCGCTGCTGTGTATTTTTTTAAACTCACCATCATCAACCTCCAGCTCTTAAGAATATGTCAAAGCATAACATTTCTGTGGGGGTGAAATTAGAATTCTTAGTTGATCCAGGCCTTAGAGATTATATGAGATCTTGCCTGTTTGAATCTACTCTGTCACTTGATTAGTAGTTTGGGTATAGAATTTTAGTTTGAAAATAATTTTCCTTTAGAACTTTGAAGGCATTACTCTATTGTCCTTGAGTTTGCAGTGTTACATTCAGAGGTGGTTCAGTTATGCTGATTATGCAGTTAGGTTATGGCAATGGAAGTGAGCAGCTTAGGTAGGCTAGAGAAAAACATCATTAGATGTGAAGAGGTCAAGGAACTAATTGCCTAGGGGGTTTCATAAATCATCCACATGAATCTCAAAGTCACCAAGAATAATGACAGAAGTACTGGTAGAGAACAAGATAGCAATCCTGGTGGCAAAGCCATAGATGACTGAGGGCTAGATGACAATAGCCATGTGTGGAGCTGGTAAGTTTTAAGGAAGAATGAATTATTAATAGAAATGGCTATAAGGACAATGGGCAACAAGGAAGGCCCTTTACCTCCAAGTCTAGTGGTGTGACTTACATGGAAGGGAAACAGCCTCCACTGAGGGAGTCTTCAGGGAAAGCAGTGTGCTCAGGGGGATGTGAGGTTTTGATTCGAACAAGAAGTTGAAGGGAATATTTAGGGAAGAAGCTGAAGATATAGCAAAGATTAATTTGATGCGAATTGAGTTCCATAAGACAGAAAAATTTGGGAGAGTAAAAAGAGTGAGACTGCTTTATCTTACAAGATGAATAGAGTGGTATGAGAATTAAGGTTTAAATTATGATATGATAAATTATGATAAGAGGTTTGGATGTCTGGTGTGACTGAAAGAAATCTTGTATGTGTCTTAGTCTGTTTGGGCTGCTATAATAAAATGCCACAGACTGGGTGGCTTAAACAACAGGTATTTATTTCTCACAGTCCCGGAATCTGGGAAGTCCAAGATCAAAGTGATGGCAGACTCAGTTCTTGGTGAGGGTCCTCTTCCTGGCTTGCAGATGTATAGTCACATGATGAGGAGACAGAATGAGAGCAAGTTCTCTGATGTAGCTTCTTTTTCTTTTCTTTCCTTTTCTTTCCTTTTCTTTTTTTTTTTTTTTTTTTGAGACAGAGTCTTGCTCTGTTGCCTAGGCTGGGGTGCAGTGGTACAATCACTGCTCACTGCAACCTCAAACTCCTGCGCTCGTAAGATCCCCTGAGTAGCTGGGACAACAGGAGCATGCCACCACACCCAGATAATTTTTCATTTTTTTGTAGATAATGGGATCTTGCTATGTTGCCCAGGCTGGCCTTGAACTCCTGGCTTCAAGAAATCCTCCTGTCTTGGCCTCCCAACGTGCTAGGATTACAGGTATGAACTACTGCACCGGGCCTGGTGTAGCTGCTTATAAGGACACTAGTCCTCTTGTAAGGTTACCACCTTCATAACCTCACCTAAACCTAATTACCTGCCAAAGGTATCACGTTTGGGATTATGGCTTCAGAATATGAATCTGGCAGAGGATACAAACATTCAGTCCATAACAATATGTACAGCACACTAAGGAATTGCTGGGTGATTGAGTATACACATTTAAAATTGTTACAGATACTTAAATACGTAATTAACATTTTTATAGATTTTAATGTAGAGCTTTAATAGTCAATAATAATTTGCCTTTGAAAAGTTTGAAATGATTTACAATTACTATCACCAGTGGATTTTAAAGAGAGTCCATTTCACATACCCTTATTAGTAGCACTGGATATTAACAAGTGTTTAATGATTTTTATTTTTGCCAACCTGATAGTAAAAATAAAAGATATTATTGTTTCTACTTGTATTTCTTATTACTAGTGAGGCTGAGCATTTTAAAATGTTTTATTGAAAATTTGTACTTATCTTTGAATTGCCTGTTGCCCTATTTTTTCTTTGGATTCTCTTTTCCTATTGATTTGAGGGAACTCTTTATTCTTAATGTATATTAAATCATTTAATTTGCTAATATATTTTCTCCCAGTTTTATTTTTAGTCCTTTTAAAAATAAAAACACTTGATTTTTGTTTATGCTGTCATTTGCTGTACAATTTTAAATTTTCATGCAATCAGAGCTATCATTTTTTCACTTTATAGCCTCTGGGTTTTGTGAGTTGTTTACAAAGCTTTTCCTATCCCAATATTGTCACTGTCTTCTGTATTTCCTTCTGTTCTTTTGTACTTTGTCTTTTACATTTAGATCTTCAATCCATCTGGAATTTATTTTTATTTATGGTATAAAGTAGAGATCCTAAATTTTTTCTCAAATGAATAAAAACTGTTCTAACTCCATTTAGTAAATAATCATTTTCTTCCCCGTGGATATGAAACTTCACCATTATCACGTACTGAATCTCCAGACGCACATAGATATGTTCCTGAACTGTTTTGTTTGTTGTCGCTTTATGTAAGTTTTGCTTTCTGGTAGAGCAAGTCCATTCTCAATATTCTTCTTTTTCAATTATTTCTGGAATATGCTCTTACAGATGAATTTTGGAATTAACTTTTTATATTTCAAAAAAATTTTCTTTAGGTTTTTGATAAAAATTACATTAGATTTATATATTAATTTTGGAAGAATTATTTTATTTAGGCTATTGCATCATCCTATTCAGGAACTTGGTATGCTTTTCCATTTTTAAATATGTTCTTTTATGTGCTTACGTAAAGTATTTTGGTTTTCCTAATATAGATTTTACACAGTTTCCTAAATATTTTGTAGTTTTACTATCATGAATAGGCTTTTATTGAATTTTTAATTAGTTATTATCATTATACTGAAGCAGTTTATTTTTGAGTATTCATCTTTTATCTTGACTCCTATGATTTGAATAGTTTTTAATTTATACTTTTCGTTTTCCCAATTAGACCATAAAATTATCAGCAAATACATATTCTCTTCCTTTCCAATATTTAGCACTCATCTCTTTTTCTTCTTTTTATCTTTTTTACTAAGACCAGGTGGTGAAAGTGAGTGCTTTTTTTCTTGTCCCTTAGTCCTGATAGCTCCAACCATGCATGACTGCTAAGCCTGCATCTCTTGCACTTTAAATTCAGCTCTGGATTTTAAATTCTGACTGGATGTTTCCTGGAAACTTAAACTCAGCATCTCCAAAATTGAATGTAAACACCTGATTGCCCACACCTGCCCAAACTTGTGTCTAGTACTCATTTCTCTATTTCTGCTACTCAGGTTCAGATGCCTCAATTATTGTAGTTATTCAGGTTCAAAACCTTAAACCATCCTTGATTTTCTTCTCTACTTTTTTCATTCCTCACACTACTTTCATTCAGAAATTTCTCTTGATTTGGTCTTGGTCCCATTGTTATGACATGTATCTCCTCCATTCTATTCTTACTATCAGCTCCTTCAGTCTACTTGGACAAACTATCATTTAGGGCCTTCTATGTGTTAGGTACGGTGTTATATAGAGATACAAATGTAAATAATCAAAGTTCTGGCTCTTGAGGAGTTCACAAGTAGTGGTGATAGTTCTTAAATTTAACTACACTACAATGTAATAGGAGCTACAAGAACTATATGTGTAATGAACTATGGTAGCCCAGAGGAGGAAGTAATTAGTTCTGTTTCTGCTGAGTCAAAAAGGGTGGACATTGGAGCTGAACCCTAAAGGACAAGTATAATTTTTTTAGGTGGAAAAGAAGGGAGAAAAGAGACATTCCTAGTAGAAGAAACAGTATGAATGTTTGTCTTATACATTCATTCAACAGGCATTTATTGAGTGCCTACTATCTGTCAAGCATCATGCTTGGTGTGGGGCTTTAAATTCTTAGTCTTGTGGGTGGTGCAGATCATAATCATGAAAGACACAATCCTAAACACCATAATCCTTAAAGTCTAAATCCCTAAAGTCTAAAATCCCTAACTTCTAACTGAATCCCTAAGCCATGACAGATTTACGATTAAGTGCTATCAGTACTTCGAAAAGTGAATTTTAAAATCTGACCAAAAAGTTTGTTTTCTCCATACAGCCCAAATTCACAAAATTCAGATGAATGAATTGGCCACGTGATATGGCAATGATGAAATTTCAGTTTAAAAATGCATAATTTGTCTGCATTGACATTCCTTCCAGCTGATGAAATTCCAGGAGCTTTTAATGAATTAAAGCCACATTTGCCTGAAGAAGCCAGGGAAGTTACTGACTGGTTCAAAAATTATTATGTGCCCGGTAGCATAAGAAAACACAAAACAGTGTTTTTCTGCCAGTGAGCACACAGAATGGATTTCCATGTACCCAAACAACGTATAAGCAAGGCACACAAGAAAGGAATATTTAATAGGGGAATGCTTATGTCAGTGTATATAGAATTATAGAAGAATTTCAAAAAGAGCAGTGCTATGTAGAAAATAAACATGAGTGTATTCTCTGGGGAGGGCCATGCCCCAAAAGGAAAAAAGTAGCTATTTATCATGATACAAGACTTCAAAATGTAGTTAATGATCATGAAAGTTGGCCAGCTATTATGGACTACCTTCATGCAATTGCCCATATCTATCCCTGTAATACACTTTTTCATATGTCAAAAATTTTTTTTTAGTTTTTTTGTTTTTTTTCTTTATTTTTTTTTGCTTTTTTCCCTACTATTTTAAATTGTCAGCATTTTTTTTTATAATTCACTGTGCTCTGTATTTCATCTTCACATCATTTCCAATACTTGGGGGTATAAATTATGTAAAGACTTTTAGAGAGTTCTAATTCATTTAATGCATTTTTTGCAAATTTGACTCCATGAAAATACATTATCACAACCTTCAGTTTGTCTGTAAGCATTATGTGTGTATGAAAAATGTTGAAACTTCCTCAATAAATGAAGAGATGTCCTTTTTGTACATCCACATTTGTGAAAGATAGTTACTCAAGCTCTCAGCTCTTTGGGCGACTATGTATTCAGTGACGACTCACTTAAGTTTTTGATTTGTCAAAAGGCTTAGGTTGTCTGTCCTGGTATTTTAGATGAATGCAGTTATATAAGCTATTTCTTTGTAAATATGGTTTGTCCATTCATGACTCATGTGATTGTAGTTAGTATACCTGAGTGTTTATGCTTGTAAAAATATATGTCATTATTGCCTACTTTATTGTATAAAGTGGCCTATGAGTGTTCTTTCATGTTTTTATATGTTTCTGAAGTAAATCCCCTTTATGTAAATAAATAATTTTTAAATTTATTTTTTCCAGAATTATATTTTTAAGATTGTGATTTTTGGGATATTAGACTTTAGGGATTTTGATCTTTTGGGATTTGAACATTTGACATTATGATGTGCAGGATTGTGTCTTTCAGGATTATGGCCCAAACCTCTTGTGGGAGACACAGACGCATAAACAGATAATCACAATAAGAAATTATATAGAATACAAGTTATTCTTTATTAGAATGTCAGCTCACTCAATGAGGATGTCCTTACGGCCAAATATTTGGGTATGGAAGCTACATATGCACCATGTGAAATAGTCTTAGCCAAATTTGACAAGTTTCTCAAAATGTGTTTATGACTGGGTTTGTGGCAGATTTTTGTATTCCGTCAAGGCATTTCTTCATTGTTGAATTGGGGAGGGAAACTAGTTTAGCTATCAAATAACAAGATAGAGTTCATTTATTTGTTAATTTAATCAGCATGCATTTATCCGGGCCCTATTGTGTGCCAGACATTGTTAGACCTTGGGAATACACCTAGAGATAAGACAAAATCTCCCTTTAGAGAGCTATCAATCAAATGAGTTCGTTGGCACACAAAATTGTAGTTATACCATGATGAACTAAAAACTGATAGAACTTTACATTCTATATTGTGGGAGGATGGATGAGAGATACTTAACCCAGCCTTTGCAGAGAAGGTACCAGGGAAAATTTCCTGGAGGTGATATCTGAGCTGAGTGTTAAAGAATATGTAGGAATTAGGCAGATGAAGGGGGTGAGTGTGGCTGAGACATTCTCAGAGGGAAGAACACCAGTGAAGACAGAGATGAGAAGTAGCATGGTGCAAGTGGAGAACTACAAGCAGTTTGAATTGGCAGAGCATGAAATGCAAGGCAGAGAGTGGTGAGGAATTAGATTAGAGAAGTAAGAGGAGATTAGATCATGGGCGGCCTTATATGCCATGTTATAAAATTTGAATTTCATCCTGTAAGGGTGAAGGGGAACCACTGAGGGGCTTTAAGGAGGGAAAATACATGATCAGATGTGCATTTTGCAATCATCATGTTAGTTATGTTGAGGATAGATTTTTTTTTTTTTGAAATGGAGTCTCGCACTGTTGCCCAGGCTAGAGTGCCATGGTGTCAGCCTAGCTCACAGCAACCTCAAACTCCTGGGCTCAAGCCATCCTCCTGCCTCAGCCTCCCAAGTAGCTGGGACTACAGGCACGTGCCACGATGCCCAGATAAGTTTTTCTATTTTTAGTTGCCTGGATAATTTTTTTTCTATTTATTTTAGTAGAGACGGGGTCTTGCTCTTGCTCAGGCTGGTCTCGAACTCCTGACTTCAATCGATCCTCCCACCTTGGCCTCCCAGAGTGCTAGGATTACAGGCATGAGCCACTGTGCCCAGCTGAGGATAGATTTTAATGGACAAATTTTTAAAATGAAATATGATTAGTATGGAACCTAACAGTACATGGTGTCTTTTGGGAGTAGTTTAACGTGGTGCCCATTGGGAGAGACCTGGAGGAGAATGACAGAAGCTGAAAACAAAATAGATATGGCCAAATTGTGAAGGATATTGATTGCCAAGTTAATCAAGGAGTTTGAACTTTTTTTTTTCTTTTTTTTTTTTTTTTTTGAGACAGAGTCTCACTCTTTTGCCCGGGCTAGAGTGAGTGCCGTGGCATCAGCCTAGCTCACAGCAACCTCAAACTCCTGGGCTCAAGTGATCCTACTGCCTCAGCCTCCCGAGTAGCTGGGTCTACAGGCATGTGCCACCATGCCCGGCTAATTTTTTCTATATATTTTTAGTTGGCCGATTAATGTCTTTCTAATTTTAGTAGAGGCAGGGTCTCGCTCTTGCTCAGGCTGGTCTTGAACTCCTGAGCTCAAACGATCCGCCCGCCTCGGCCTCCCAGAGTGCTAGGATTACAAGCGTGAGCCACCGTGCCCGGCCAAGGAGCTTGAATTTTATCTGGTAGGTACCAAGGAATTTGAAATAAATCTGTATCATCACCAGATTTCTGTTTTAGGATCATGACTCTGCTGCCAGCAAGATGAATTGTAACTTTAGGGAGAACTGTATGATATTATCAATGAGGACAATTTCCCAGGTATTTTTAGAAATTAAGAATAAGTAGGGAAACCCTTTGGGCCTTCAGGGTCTACCCTGTACTTTCTGAATCATAGTAGTGTGATCAACTTAATTGTAATTATGTATATGTAATAAATATGTGTCTACCCTCACTATACCCTAAACTTGGTGAGAACTGGAACCATAACTATTTGGTTCGTCATTGCATCCTCACCCTCTCACATGGTGCATGGCACACGAACGATGTTCAGTATTTGTTGAATTAGTGCATTCTTGATTTTGGTGTGTGTTTCACAAGCGTGGGTATGTGGGAGGGAGAGCACTTTTTCAGATGACTGTGGGTGTTGCCTGTGGCAGAAGTATATCACTTATGTATGGGCTTCTCCCTTTAGACAATGGAAGGTCCTTTGTAAAGACTATCCATCCTCCTGTTACTGAAAGTTTGGTACTTGTCCCTGTGGCCAAATGCAGAATGAGGACGAATGGTTTGAGGAGAAGGACAGAGAAGTTTACTAATTTGTTGGCAAATGAGGAGGATGGCAGACTCTTGTCTTAAAGAACCATCATTCTCCCTATAAGCAGAAATGTAGAGTTTTAAATGGGGGTTTTCAGCTTCAGGCTATTGTTTAACTATGGTTGGTGGTCCTGGCTGGCCTTATCTATGATGAAGATGACCTCATGTCTTTTGCCTGGACAATTCTGTTGAGCCATCTCTTGTGGTTTAAAACAAAGAACAAAGATTGCTCCTCTGCCCCTCTGATTACTGGCTCTGGGCAGGAATGCATGTTTTAATTCCTCAAAAAGGGTAAGGGGTTTTAAAGAGACAACTCGTAAAACATTTTGCCCTTTTCAGACCCTTACTTCTGTTACACTCCCATTTGCTTTCCATCTCTATAAATGATTCCTTGGGTAGTCCTGGACTCCAGCCAGGCATAGCTCTACTTAGTTTTCTTTTCTTTCCCTGCTGTGTTATTATAATTACATTTATAATTCCATATGATGCTAGATGGATAAAATTTTTTAGGCCAGGGCATCTCTTGGGGTAGGCAGTATCTGAGACTTCCTGATATTTTGGCTTATGTCGTAGGGTACTTGCTTAGTGATCTAACCTATATTGGATGTGAAACTCAAATATCTCTATAAATACTGCTTTCTCTATTTGTTAAAAACTGTGTTTTCTGATCTGCCTAATTACTTTAGCCAATGGTGTCTGACCTTAGAATCACAGGGACTTGAGAACTTTGAAGTAGTATGTCTCTACCTAGAAGATAGTAATTTCTGTTTCCACCCTGTACTTAACTTTGACCAAAGCCAGATTCCTTAAAAAGTAGATGCAAGAGGAAGGTAATATATTCTGGAGGAAACATAGGATTAAATGACTCTTTCCATAGAATTGGAGTTTGGTTTTAATAACTTAGGAGCATGTTAGAGTAGAGTAGGCAAGGATAAAGGCAAAAGTAAAGGGACTTCAGTTGCTGGTATACTGTGGCTGCAGCCAGGGACTAGGTAAAAGCCTTCCTTCTTCTTGAAAAGGTCTGTTAGTGGGGTTATTAGGGTGGAAAACTGGGGAAACTCCACGAATTTGTTGATGTTCTTAATAGTTCAGGGGGATTTCCACTCGAAGATAATTGATACTTTGTCTAGCATCTTGAAGATGTCTCAGCCAAAGAGAACTTGTCCTTTGTACTTCTATGCTTTCTAAAAGACATTTCTGGGTTGGCTCAGGGACCATACTGTGACAGTTGAGGCACAAGAAGTTTTTCAAGACTGGAAACTCTAGCCAGGAGGTTATGAGGAATCCCTTTGATTGGTCAGGGTGTGTGACACAGGGCAGAAGCCATTATCAGATACTCTACCTCTCCAAAGGGTCCTGGAAGTACCCTTTCTATTAATATTTACCACTCACCTAAGTCCAGATGAGTATGTGCCTAGGAGGTTGAATTTTGGTTAGACTTAGTTTCCTCAGAGTTGGTGTAATGTCAGAAAATAAGTTTATGGTCGTCACTTACAGGTACTATATTGAGGCCACAGTGTTCTGGAAAATTTAGAGCACTATATTTTTCTTCTTTAAAAAGGGTACCAGGACATTAGGACAACTTGTTAATAATTTCAGAATAAGAATCTTACCTCATATCTTGCAACCACAATAAATTTCAAATATATTAAATACTTAAATGAAAACATTAAAATGCAGAATAACATGTAGATACACATTCACATAATCAGTGTGTAGAAGACCCTTCTAAACATGAAGGCAAAAACAGAAAACATAAAAGGGGAAAAAAGATAGATTTGACTTCATAAAAATTTTTAAAATTTTGAAAAGCAAAAAAATACCATAAAAAAATGAAAAGGCAAATGACAAACTTGGGTTAATGTTTTTAGTATACATAGAGCTCTCATAAATCAACAAGAAAAATATAAAAAGACCAATGGAATAATGAACAAAGACCATGAAGAAGAAGTTCACAAAACAAATAAACCTATCAAAAAGTGTCAACTTCACTAGTACTTGAAGAAATGAAAATTAAAAGATTGAGATAAAGAGATTTTGCAAAACAGGTTGGCCAAGTTTATTGTTTGCTGTTGACAATGGGAAAGGACATTTCATATACTGCTATTGGGAATTTAAATTGGTACTATATTTTGTAGGGTAGTTTGGTAATATATATTAAGGCCTTAAAATGTATGTGACATGGATAATATTTTTTCAAATACCATCCAATGTATTTCCCCTTTTGGTAATCTGATAACTTTCCATCATTAAGTCCCCAGGGAATGGAGAAGGCGAATACCACTTCGAGAAGGAGGAGATATTTCATCTTGTCCATATAGGTAAAAGAAGTAAAATATAGCCCTTTCTAGTTCCTAGAGGAGGCTGCCTAGGAAGAAGGGAGTGGTCCCAAGTAAATCTGGGAGATTTTTAGAGCACTATAGCCAGTTTCTTCTATCCCCAGGTACAGACTGGGAAAATGGTAAGCTCCCCCACAGAACTACCACTTCCAACATGATGCCACCTATATAAGAGATTAAAAATGGTACAATGGCATAGTAAGTTGGAAGAGGGCAAAAATTATCCCTTAGTTTTCCAGGGCATTAAGGTTTGCATAACTGGGGCCTGGAGAAGGCTCTGGAAAGTTACTGGGACATGGGACAGTTTACTTCCTAAATGACAGTGGAATGAGAGGACACCAAGCACAGGCTGCGAGTGACCAATCTCTAGAGTTGAGTCCTAGGGACAGTAGTCATGCCTGTGTAGGCACTCCCATACCAATAAACTGTAATGGAGGTGCCATAAGATAGAACCAAGAAAGGCCAGGCACAGTGGCCCACGCCTGTAATCCTAGCACATTGAGAGGCCAAAGTGGGAGGATTGTGCGAGGCCAGGAGTTCAATACCAGCTTAAGCACCATAGCTAGACCCCATCTCTACAAAAAATAGAAAAATAAGCTGGGTATGGTGGCATGCACCTGTAGTCCCAGCTACTTGGGAGGCTGAGGTGGGAGGATCCCTTGAACCCAGGAGTTCAAGGTTGCAGTGAGCTATGATGACATCACTGCACTCTAGTCCCAGGAGACAGAGCGAGACCATGTCTCAAAAAAAAAAAAAAAAAAAAAAAAAAAAAAAAAAAAAAAAAACAAAAAAAAAACACCAAAAACAAGAAATCAGACATCACTGGTCTCAAAGACCAGATTAGATGAAGATACCAGCACCAGCCTCCATGGGCTTCAGAAGATGCCTAGTGATAACATGCAATGAAAGACCTGCAGAGACCCAAAGAAATAGCCAGCGGCCAGGGTCCCACCCTCAATTGCTATGAGGACATCTTAGGAAAAAAAAGGGAGAGAAAACTTGAAAGTCTGGGAATTTGTCCAAAGGAGATTATTTGAAATAGAAAATATTGCTTTTTATTTTTAGTTTTTGGAAAATATTGTTTTTTAAACTTGAAGAGTCAAAGGTATCTTTTTTATGATTTTTATTTTTTTGCTATTTTTTGTTTCAGCATATTATGGGGGTACAAATGTTTAAGTTATGTATGTTGCCCTTTCTCCCCTGCCCCCCCCCAGTCAGAGCTTCAAGCGTGTCCATCCCCCAGATGGTGTGCATCGCACTCATTATGTATGTATATACCCATCCCCTCCTCCCCCCTCCCATCTGCCTGACGCCCGATAAATGTTATTCCTATATGTGCACTTAGCTGTTGATCAGTGAAACCAATTTGCTGGTGAGTACATGTGGTGCTTGTTTTTCCATTTTGGGGGTACTTCACTTAGTAGAATGGGTTCCAGCTCTACCCAGGAAAATACAAGAGGTGCTATATCACCATTGTTTCTTATAGCTGAATAGTACTCCATGGTATACATATACCACATTTTATTAATCCTCTCATGTATTGATGGGCACTTGGGTTGTTTCCACATCTTTGCAATTGTGAATTGTGCTGCTATAAACATTCGAGTGCAGATGTCTTTTTTATAGAATGTCTTTTGTTCTTTTGGGTAGATGCCCAGTAAGGGGATTGCTGGATCAAATGATAGATCTACTAGTATCTCTTTAAGATATCTCCATATTGCTTTCCACAGAGATCGCACTAGTTTGCAGTCCCACCAGTAGTGTATGAGTGTTCCTATCTTTCTGCATCCATGCCAACGTTTATCGTTTTGGGACTTTTTGATAAAGGGCATTCTCACTGGAGATAAGTGGTATCTCATTGTGGTTTTGATTTGCATTTCTCTGATAATTAGAGATGTTGAGCATTTTTTCATATGTTTTTTGGCCATTATTCTGTCTTCTTTTGAAGAGTTTCTGTTCATGTCCTTTGCCCACTTTTTGATAGGGTTGTTTGATTTTTTCTTGCTGATTTTCCTGAGTTCTAAATAGATTCTAGTTATCAGCCCTTTATCGGATGCGTAACATGCAAATATTTTCTCCCATTCTGTAGGTTGTCTATTTGCTCTCATGATAGTTTCTTTGGCTGTGCAGAAGCTTTTTAATTTGATCAGGTCCCATTTATCTATTTTTATTGTTGCCGTGATTGTGTTTGGGGTCTTCTTCATAAATTCTTTGCCTAGACCAATGTCTAGAAGAGTATTTTCAACGTTTTCCTCTAGAATTCTTATAGTTTCATGTGTTAGGTTTAAGTCTGTTATCTACTGTGAGTTGATTTTTGTGAGAGATGAAAGGTGTGGATCCTGTTTCAGTCTTCTACATGTGGCTATCCAGTTTTCCCAGCACCATTTATTGAATAAGGATTCTTTTCCCCAGTGTATGTTTTTGTCTGCTTTGTCAAAGATTAGGTGGGTATATGAGGCTGGTTTTATATCTGGGTTCTCAGTTCTGTTCCATAGGTCTATGTCTCTGTTCTTCTGCCAGTACCATACTGTTTTAATTACTATAGCCTTGTAGTATAGTTTGAAGTCTGGTAAATTGATGCCTCCCATTTTATTCTTTTTGCCTAAGATTGCTTTTGCTATACGAGATCTTCTCTGGTTCCATACAAAGTGTAAAATTATTTTTTCTATATCTGTGAAAAATGATGTTGGCATTTTAACAGGGATTGCATTGAATCTGTAGATCACTTCGGGTAGTACAGACATTTTAACAATGTTGATTCTGCCGACCCACGAGCACAGTATGGTTTTCTATCTGTTTATATCCTCTGCTATTTCTTTCCTCAGTGTTTCATAGTTCTCCCTGTAGAGGTCTTTTACCTCCTTAGTTAAATATATTCCTAGGTACTTTATTTTCTTTGTTGCTATCGTGAAGTGTTTGATTTGGTTCTCAGTTTGACTGTTATTGGTGTATAGGAATGCCTCTGATTTGTGTGTATTGATTTGTATCCTGAGACTTTAGTGAATTCATTTATCAATTCTAGGAATCTCTTGGTTGAATCCTTGGGGTTTTCTAGATATAATATCATATCATCAGCAAAGAGTGAGAGTTTGATATCTTCTGCCCCCATTTGGATGCCCTTAATTTCCCTCTCTTGTCTAATTGCTCTAGCAGGGACTTCCAACACTATGGTGAATAGAAGTGGAGATAGTGGGCAACCTTGTCTGGTTCCAGTTTTAAGTGGGAATGCTTTCAGTTTTTCCCCATTCAGTATGATGTTGGCTGTGGGTTTGTCATATATGGCCTGTATCATTTTTAGGTAATCCCTGTTTATGCCTATTTTGTTAAGTGTTCTTATCATAAAAGGGTGTTGAATTTTGTCAAATGCTTTTTCTGCGTCTGTTGAGAGGATCATATTGTCTTTGTTTTTGCTTCTATTTACGTGGTGAATTACATTTATAGATTTGCGCATGTTGAACTATCCCTGCATCTCTGGGATGAAGCCCACTTTGTTGTGATGGATTATTTTTTTGATAAGCACCTGAATTCAGTTTGCTAGGATTTTGTTGAGAATTTTTGCATATTGATTCTATTTTCAATTCAGGTTGAGATCTTCCTGGCTCTTGGTATAAGGAGTGTTTTTTTACTGATACTTGAACATTTTGGATATTATGTTATGAGACTCTTGGTCTTATTTGAACTTTCTGTTTTAGGTGGCTTCCTCTGACACCACTCTGGCAGAGGAAGAGGGGCACTGCCTTCTTACTGCTAGATGTGTTGTAGGAGTCCAGGTTCCCCACTTGGCCTCTGTTGACACTCAGGGGGGAGTTTACTCCTTGCTAATACTCAATGGGAGTAGGAGTTCCAGCTCCCACCTAGGCCTCCATTCATACCTATCTGACTGCTCTCCACATGGTCTCCAATGACACTATTGTGGGGTGGCCTCATTACCACTAGGAAATGGTAAAAGTCCTCATTTTCTACTAAGTCTTCTCTGACACCATCCCAGCAGGGAGGAGGAGGGGAATCTTGTTACCATCAGGCTCCCATTGCAGTCTCTACTTCTACCTTTTGGGAGGCTCTCATTATCACCCACAGAGATGAAAATCCTGGATCCCAATTCATTCTTCTTTGTTGTCACCCTGGAGAGGTTATTGGGACACCTTGTTATAGCCTGAAGAGAAGATAGAAGCCCAGGCTTCCCACTTAGCCTTTGTTGATAGAAGTGGAGATAGGGCCTCAGTTTTTCAGTAGTATTTGCCTGCAGTAGAATAGTTATTGTCTAAAAATTTTCTGTCCTACAAGGCTGCCCTTTTCCTAGACCTTTGCATAGAGAGAGCAGTCTTTTGTTAGGGCTTTTTATGTCTGCACCCATTGTCATTTCTGGGTTGCCAGCTTCTTCGCTCCAAGTCTGGTATATATAAGGCAAAAAAGTATACCGAGGAAACTTACCATCATGTCATTTCTTGGATCTCAAGGACCCTAGCCCCTCTACCTTCTGTCTCCAACTTTCTGGGCCCTTTTATGTGTATTTTATATATATAATGTCCAGGTTTTTAGTTGTATTTAGTGGGAGGAATAGGAAAAAAGTCTATCTACTCATCTTCCTGGATTTATTTTAAATTGACTTTAAAATCTCCATTTTGCAGTTAATTTACATTTATTGTATTTACTGATATTTTTGTATGTATTTTCACTATCTTATTGTATGTTATTTACTCTGATTTTTTCCCATTCCCCTTTTTCTCCTTTCCTGTCTTCCTTGGCTTGATCAAGGCTCTTTTGTTTTAATTTTTAAACATTTTTCCTTTTATTGTTACTCTTAAATTTTTAGCATGCATACTTGACTAGACAGAATCTCTTTACTAAGAAAACATCTCTATCCTCTTCTAAAACAAAGCAAGAACTTTAGAATGCTTTAACCCCACTCAACCTCCTCTCAGGCATGTGCCACCAGGCCTGGCTAATTTTCTATTTTTTGTACAGACAGGATCTCACTATTGATCAGGCTGGTCTTGAACTCCTGGGCTTAAGCAATCTTCCCATCTCTGCCTCCCAGAGTGCTAGTATTATAGTGTCCACCACTGTGCCTGGCCTACACATCATTATTACAGTTTCCAACAGTCAATGATTGTTTGGCTTTGACCACATATTTTCTAATTTCCTTCCACATCATTGCTTCTTGAATCTCAGTCCTTCATTTTGGGTTCATTTTTCTTCTTTCTGAAATATAGTCATCAGAATTTCCTTTAGTGAGGGTCTGTTGGTGAAACTTTTAGTTTTCATTTGTCTGAAGATATCTTTATTTTGCCCTTGTTCTTGATAGCTATTTTTGTTGGTTTCATAATACCAAGTTGGCAATTATTTTCTGTCAGCACTTTGAAGATATCATTTTATTGTCTTCTGTCTTTTATTGTTGCTGTGGAGATGCCTGCTGTCAGTTTACTTGTTTTTTCTTTTTAGATAATCTCTGTTTTCTCTCTGGGTGCTTTAAATTTTGTTTTTTGTCTTGATATTTAACAGTAATGTATTTAGATGTGCAATGTCTTTCTTTTTTAACTCCTACTTAGGATTTGTGTTTTCTGAATATGAGGATTTATAACTTTTATACTTCTGAAAATTTTCTGTTAATATCTCTTTGAATATTGGTTGCCGACAGTGCAAAATCATTAAGGCTGTTGAAGCATTAGGATCCATTACTGTTCTGCTCTCAGCTTCTTTTTCATTTTTGGATCTCTGGAGATTTCCTCTTCTCTCTTGCTGGCTGAGTTATGTTATACATCAAAAAGATTAAAAATAAACCTACAAAATTTCTAGTTATTTTGTAGCAGAAGATTTTTCAGGCTATCTAGTCCTCTATATTCACGGAAAGTGAAGTACAAAGGTCTTTCCATCCTTTCATTTGTCTCTGAGCCTGTGTGTATGACATTGTTATAAATAACATTTAAAAGTTAAATTTCAGGTAACAATAAGAATTACAGTTTAAGGCTCATTGAGAATATTAGGCTAGTGGCAACTGGCAATCATGGTCTCATGAAGATGAGCCCTGGGGTTGAGGCCTAGAAAGAGGTGGTAAGGAGTGAGGTGAGCAGAATTTGCCTTCCCTTCAGTTTTTCAATTTTCCTTATCACCTTCTTGACATTGGCCAGCTGTGTAAGTGTTGGGCACATTTCTTAAGGTCTTTTAACCTCAGTCTCATCGTCTGTCCGATGAAGATAATAGCTCCGTTTTGTAGGGCTATTATAGAATTACACGAGATGGCATGTGTAGAATGGTTGGCTCAGTGCCCAGCATGAAAAAGATGTTGAAGGAATGTTAGTTTCTGCCTTTCTCTTTGGTAGCATTCCTTTCTTTTTCCTGTCTCCATTTGCGAGCCAGCACTTAGACAAGATGGGGCTGGATCTGGGTAGAAGAGATAGTAGGGAATGTAGTGGTGGATAAGAACTAGAAGAGAGCCCCAGTAATATAGGAAAGAAAAAGGAAGTGTTGACTTCCATGCCAATGGGACAGGCATTCACATGGAATTTGGAAACATAATCAAAGACTACCTCCCTCTGCATCACCTGAAATAGGCTGGTAATTCTGTTTATTAGCAATATTTCGGTCTTATACAATTTCACTTTATAAATGACTTTTAGAAAATAGGTATCAAAGGGAAAAAGGAGAAGATGGGAAAGAAAAGAGTCTAAACCTAAATCATAACTAAGAGAAAATAGGATATAATTCCCATTGCTTACAATTAACAGAATATAGCTTTGATTACATAAAAATGTTTCTGGAATTTCATTAACTGGAAAAAATATGTTTTCAGAGGTATAAATTGTCTTCTGAAAATTATTGGCTTTTATTTTAGATCAAAAGGCCCAAATCTATGTTAACAGCTAATATAACTGAAAACAAAATAAGCATCTATTTAGCATGGTATATGCTGTAGTATTAAGGTTAATACAAAGGATTAAAAGTAGAATTTCAATCTCAATTCTTAATTTATGAGTTTCTGGGTGATAGAGTTAGATTTCATAGTAATTTATATAGGCTTGCTTCATGGTATAATTTTAACCTAATTCAAATGTCAGAGTCTTTGATTAAGAACCCAGAGAGGATTTAAATTATGGGCTTCTGCTGTTTTTCACTTGCCTGATTTACCAATTGCAGTAAAGCATGAATTATAGCCTTGCTATTCTCTGGAAGACCATGACTAATACTAGAAATAATAATAATTGTTGCCACCCCTAAATCAAGAGAAACAGCATAAAAGCAGTAACTGATTTGGCATGTGGAAGCTAGATTTATTTCTTTTGAAATGAGAGTGAAAAATACATAATTTGCATATAGTTTAGGGGAAAAGATGTAGGACTCGTTTTGTGATAATCAGTCTATTGTTATTCAAGAGAGACTTTGATAGACCATATAGAGAAGAGTGATCATTTTTAAAACTGGGGAAAATGAAAAAAAAGAAGAAAAGAAAAAGAAAGGACCTGTGTGTAATTCAGAGGAGGTCAGAATGCAGTTGTTCAATTTGTTAGTATATTTTTGTTAGTACATCACTTAAAAAAGAATCAGGATTATTGTTTTAGAATCTCTAGTCTCTAAGTATGGCTTCTCAACTATAAAACAATATTGGAAATATCAGGATTAGATATATTAACACATTTAGTTGGAATTGTGTTCTATTGAATATAGCATAGAATGAGGATTATTATTGCTATCTGTGTGAGAATTTTTAATAATTTATATGCAAAAGAGAGTTGAGTCTTAAGAGCATTGGCTTAATGTACTCCTAGCAAGTGTACGTCTTAGGCCTTTACTGCCATATCCCTTTGTCAAGCCTCTGTAAAACAACCTTTCCCATTCCTCTTCCTAGCCCTTCTCTGTAGCAATGCATTCTGGGGTCACTTATCATAAAGGCACTAAAGCTATTATGTTGGGGGGAGGGTTCAATTATAATGTAATTAAAAGTCATTTACAGATACAGAGAATATTGACAAAGTCCAGCCTAAGTAGTTAGATGTCTCTCATTTGACTGTGATTAATTTAGAGAAACTCTGAAATCAAGAAATTCACTTATTTAGTAAGATATAAACAGCGACCTCATTGTTTTAACTAAGTTGATGCTATTATATCTACTCCCTGTACTCAACAGAAATGCCAAATTCCTTTCCCAGAGTAGTGGTTGAGTTCAGGCTCTGAAATTAGATACTTTCACTTCATATCACGTTTAACCACTTATTAGCTGTGTGATCTTGGTCAAATTACTTAGCTTCTCTGTTCCTGTTTCTGCTGTAAAATGTGAATAACAATGCTTTCCACTTCATAGGTTTATTGTCAGCTTTAAATGTGATAATATATGTAAAACACTTCACACAGTGTCTGGCATATAGTTAATGCTCAATAAAAGTTAGCTATTATTATTACTCTATCCTGGAATAAATAATGGCAAGCAATTAATATCTAACTATGACCAGTATTTTGTCATCTCAACGAACACTATTGTGACACAATAACATAATAAGAGCAATGCCACCATTTTAACCATTAGGTTGGGAATAGTAGAGTCACAATTTAGTTTACTAATCATTTTTTTGACATTAATCCACTGCCAGTCAACTTCATATCTAAACAGATCTAATTTATGTATTATCTTCTCCTGTCAAAACAAATACAAATAACAAACCACACAGACTTCATCTGTTTTAGAGGTCTGAAAAGGGGATGGTAAATCGAAAAGAGGGGAAAATATTAGAAATCGTATAAAACTGAGCTTTCATGCTGAAACAATATGTGAGGGAGTATTAGCTAAGTAATCCTATGGCCAGAATCTCTAACATTC
This sequence comes from Indri indri, assembly GCA_004363605.1. Classification (NCBI taxonomy): domain Eukaryota; kingdom Metazoa; phylum Chordata; class Mammalia; order Primates; family Indriidae; genus Indri; species Indri indri. The sequence continues at coordinate 5,137 of RJWJ010022882.1, read as the reverse complement.
TACTATGTTTTTGATTTTTCTGTGACATTTTGAGTAAAACCATGTTATTTATTGCTTTAGTGTTAATCATGATTTTTCCACTAAAATATGTCATTGAACATTCTGCTGCATCTGTAAGTATAATTTTTTTTTAATAACAAAGGAACAAAATCCTTTCCAGGGCCATGTGACTCCAATTTGGTAGGGCAAGTCAATGACAAAAATAAATGAATTCCTTGTTCAGTAAATTCTACTTTAAACTTTTCAGAAATGTAGCAATTGTGTTAAGTTAGGGTTACCTATGTAAACATTCAATGCCATAGCTTGCGATTAGAGGGGAAACCAGAAAATATGTTCTCCTCCCAACACTTTGACTGTAACTTGTGTGTCGCAGCCAGAAATAGAGCGAGGGGATGTTACAGAGAGTGCTTCTTTGGTAATTCCCAGTGGCATGTATTTAGCTCTCTTTTTCCATGGTTAGAGACCTCTGTCCTTTTGCCAGCTGTTGTGTTCAGTTGTCTTGGTTATTTTGGGTGGCAGTGGGTTGATTCCAGGGGGAAATGGTTGTATATCTCTGTGTTTTAAAATGTCCTGTACAAATGCATTATGAAAGATTAGGGTGGGAGAGGGAATCATGGTCTTTCTGAAATAGTTCATGTTTGAGTTTTGGGGAATTGGCCAGGTTGTAAAATTCAGAATCCTGCCTGCAGAGTGTAGTGAAGAAGCCCATCCTTTATTAATTTAAAATACCTGCTCTGAGCAGCATAGCAAGCAAGGGGATGCTATGGACACTTTGTAGTAAAGCATTTGGATCTCCAGATATCCCAGGGGTAAGGGGGAAGAGGGGATAAGAGTGGAATGATAGATGGTCCAATCAGTTGGATTGGTAGCTCATTACCCCAAAAGATGGATTGCTGTGATCCTGAAGGGATCTCTAGTCTTACTGTAAGGGCTCTGCATAAGCACTGTCATGTGTTAAATATCCTCATCAATTACTTGAATGGAAACACAGAAAGCATGCTTGCCAGATTTAAGGGTGCCATAAAGATGAATTCACTAGATCTGGAATCATGATACAAAAAAGAGCCTGGCTGGTAGGTCCTAGGGACTAAAATGATGAAATTTAACAGGGATACAGGGTCTATACAAAGTCTAGGAAAAAAGGATGCATTATTGATTGGCTGAATAGTTATTCGTATTTGTAAACTTCCAATTCTGTGATAAGTGATCTAGCCAGATAATTGATTCTAATGTGCAGCTGTTGAATTCCGGAGGTATTTTAATTTGTGGAAGTGGAGGAAGTGGTAAAGAGCAGTGCTTCCCGAGACCCTAGCAAGTGCAACATAGGGAAAGATTATAACCCTATCACCTTGAGTTATCTTTAAATAAAAGTTTAATTTTCAGAAACTGCAATTATATGCTGCTTGCTCAATTGTTCCATTAAGAAAACAAACAAAATATTTTATTCATGTCAGAGTAAACTTTCAGGTTTCTTTACTACCTGTGAAACCTTGGGCAAGTTACTTAACCCTGTTTAAGCTTCAGTATCCTCATTTATAAATCTATGCTCATGGAAAAAAAATATCACTGCAAAGGAACATACAATGAAAAGTAAGTCTCCCAAGCCCCTGCTTCCCAGTTCCTTTCTCCAGACATTTTTTTTTTTGCTTTGTGAATTCCTCCAGAGTTAGTCTAGGCATAGATTAAGCATATGTGTGTGTATAAATCTTCTTTCTAAAAATAATACCACATAATATGTACACCATTTCTCCTTGTGGTTTGCTTTGTCTAGTATAGGGGTTAAAATCACAAATTCTGAAGCCACGCTATCTCAGTTCAAATCCCAGCTTTACTAGTTGACTGTCTGTGTGACTTTGGGCAAGTTACTTAACACTTCTGTGCCTGCAGAGCTGACTTAACCATTAGACACACCAGGCAGAGTGTCCCAGGACTGTTATATGTGTGTGTGTGTGTGTGTATATATATATATATATATATATACACACACACACACACATACACACACACACACATATACATATATATATATGGGTGAATATTTTTAATTTTAGGAGCTCATGAAACTGTTTTAACTTTAATTTCTTTTAAAATCAGGAGGAAAAAAGAATATAAAAATGGCCATGTAATAATGAATCTAGCCCAGATTATATTTGTCTTTATATACAAAAAAAGATGTAAAATTTAACTTCTAGTATTTTTTATAGAGGAAGGGTCCCACAAAGGCCAAAGTGACCAGGGCCCACACAAATTATATCGTAGCCTGGTGTGCCTGGGTTTTACCATATGTGTAATGGGCATGATAGTAGTGCCTACCTCACAGGGTTGTTATGAAAAATATCTGGGTTAATATTTGGAAAGTTGATATTAATAGTACTTAGCAATACTAATTTTTATGTGTTTATTAAATAAATAAAATAACAGTTTAGGCTGGGTGGGGTGGCTCACACCTGTAATCCTAGCACTCTGGGAGGCTGAGGCCAGAGGATAGCTTGTGGCCAGGAGTTTGAGACCAGCCTGAGCAAGAGTGAGACTCTGTCTCTCCAAAAAATAAGAAAATTAGCTGGGTGCAGTGATGTGCGCCTGTGGTACTAGCTACTTAGGAGGCTGAGGCAGGAGGATCGCTTGATCCCAGCAGTTTGAGGTTGCAGTGAGCTATGATCATGCCACTGCACTGTATCAAAAAAAGGATACAATGAAAAGTAAATCTCTTTTTAATCACAAATTTCCAGTCCCTCAGTTTCCTTCTTCTAAAATAGGCTATTTTTCAGGTATCCTCTAGAGACTGCTTACACAAACATATAGGTCTTTCATTTATTTAACTATCCCCTATTTGATGAACATTCAGTTGTTTCCAACCCTTGCTATTGCAAACAATGCTGCAATAAATACCTTTATACATATGTCATTTGCAAATGTGGGAGTATAACATTAGGATGAATTCCCTGATGTATAATTGCTGGGTCAATTATTCTAAATTTTGATAGATATTGTTAAATTGATCTCCATGCTGGTCAAGCCAATTTAAACTTACACTAGAAATGTAAGCAAGTGCTTGTTTATCCATACCTTCATAAAAAATAGTGTTATCAAAGTTTTGTATCTTTGACAATTTGATAGGTAAAAATGACATCTCATTGTATGTAAATGTGTGTTTCTTTCATTATGAGTGAGCTTCAGCAATTTTCACATTCTAAAAGCAATTTCCCTTTTTTTTTTTTGCCATGAACTGTCAGTCCCTTTCCTTGGCCTATTTGTCTATTGGTCTTTTTCTTTTTGAGTTGTAGGAGCTCTTTATATATTAAGGAAATTAGTGCTGCCTTTGTGATATGAATTGCCAGTATTTGCCCAGCTTGTCTTTTGACTTTGGTTGTAGTGTTTTTTCCACGCAGACTGTTTAAGTTTTTATGTGCTAAAATTTGTCAATCTTTTCTTTATGGCTTCTGGATTTTGTGTCCTTTTGAAAGGCCTTCTCCACTTTGGGGTAATTAATAAAACTCCTATGTTATTTGATATGATTTTAAAAAAATGCTTAAATCTTTCATTCATCCAGAATTATTTTGAGGAAAGGAGTTTTTTTTCCTGTAGAAAATTTCTATTTTTAATATAGTCAAATGTATCAAAATTGTCCTTATGGTTTTTTCATTTTGTATCTTGTTTAAATGGACTTTCCTTATCTCAAGATCATAAATATATCCAACTAATTTTTTTCTAATACATTTTAGTTTCATAAAAATTCTTTAATCCCATCTGGAATTTATTTTGGTGTAAGGAATGTGTTAAGTATCCAGCCTATATCTAGTCAGTTGTCACTACATCATTTGTTGAGTACAACCTTTCCCCCCACTGATTTGAAATATGGCTTTTATTCCTATACTAAAGTCCCATATAAATTTGGCTCTATTTCTGAATTGAATTTTGTCCTGTTGCTATGTGTATCTGTCTGTTTATGCATCAGTATCAAACTGTTGTAAATACCATAATGGTAAGCAAGTATGTATGTGTGTATATGTGTGTGTGTACATCATATTAATCTATGTGTATATAAATGTATAGAATATATGTGTGTACAGAATCTCAGCCTCATCAGTTCAGAGTTCTAATTTTTAATTTTTTCTGATTACAAAATTAATATGTGTACATTATACAAGATTAATAAATACGTAAGTTGAAAAGTCAAAGTGTTCCATAGCCTCAATTGGTAACAGTTTACAGCTTATTCCTCTAATTTTTCTTCCTTACAGATACTGACAATGAAAATGGAATCATGTTCAACATAGCATTGCACAGCATACTTTTTTTCATTTAATATATCATGCACATCTTTCCAGGTTGGTATCTATGAATCTCTCTCTGTATCTATATACACACATGCACACAGATACACACACACACACATATTGCATTTCATTATATGCATACACGATGATTTAATTTATTCTCTATTGATAAATGTTTGGATTGCTACCAACTTTTAGCTATTGCAAAAACCTGCAAACAATACTGCAATGAATATCCATGTGCATACATCTTTGTGCTGTTATGGGATTCTGTAGAATAATTTTCTATAAACCAAAAAGCTATATCACAAGTTATGAACATTTACATTTTTAATAAATGCTGCCAAATTTCACAAGCAGTTTTAACTGATGGTAGTTCCTGCAGAAAGTAGAGCTATGTTGGCAGAGACTAGTTTTCCTCCAGATGAATCAAGAGGTTTAGAGGTCCATAGAGTACCATCTTCTGTCCTGTCTTTTTGAGGGGCCAATTTTGGGTATTTTTTTATATTCATTTGTTGGAAAATGCTGATCTAAAATGATCTTTTAAACTTTGACCATTAGGCTTTTAAAAAAATAGTGAGAAATGCACTACTGAAGTTAAAAAAACCTATATATTTAAAATCGCACTGCTTGATGCAAATGTTTTTTTTCTTCTCTACTAACAGCTGGCATATGACTCATTTCCATCTCAGCAATAGGATTATGAGTTACGGTTCTCCTTTCCCATTAAAGATAATGAACCCACTCGTGGGTACATTTTATAAAACATGTTCACAATGATATTGCCACATAATACTGAAAAAGTGTAATTATCCTGTATCTCTGTTATGTACAATATATTTCTGTTCAAAATGTGTTCA
>RJWJ010022881.1:0-26409 GCA_004363605.1 Indri indri | reverse complement strand
GGGTATTTTTTTTTGAGCTTAGGCAAACAAAAAGTCATAGGAATATGAAGCAGTAAGTTTAGCGGAAATTTATTCTAATATTTTATTAAAATGGTTTCGCAGAATCTTTCCTGTGTGATTTTTTTTTTCTAAGTATATTTGAAAAAGGTAGCTGGGCCAGATGGCTCATGCCTGTAATCCTGGCACTCTGGGAGGCTGAGGTAGGAGGATCGCTTGAGCTCAGGAGTTTGAGACCAGCTCTGAGCAAGAACAAGATTCTGTCTCTACTAAAAAAAATAGAAAAAATTAGCTGGGCATTGTGGCACACACCTGTAGTGCGAGCTACTTGGGAGGCTGAGGCAGGAGGATGGAGGATTGCTTGAGCCCAGGACTTTGAGGTTGCAGTGAGCTATGATAATGCTATTGCACTCTAGCCTGGGTGACAGAGCGAGACTGTCTCAAAAAAAAAAAAAAAGAAAGAAAAAGAAAAAAAGCTTTCGTTTTATGTCCTTGAGAATTAACAGTTTTAATTATCCAGCATAAATTTTTTCTTTTCTCTGTATAATACTAACATGTTATATCATAGTTGTAATAATACATTTTGGTGTACATTATATTATGTGAGACCTTTAAATAATCATTAAAGTAAGACCTCAGTTACACAGAGACTGAAGATGTTATCTTTCAATGTGCTAGTTTTACTTTAGAGGAAAGAAAAAAATACATGTCTGTTTTTGAATGAGTATATTATATCCATTATATTATATATTATATGTATGAATATTATATACATATTTAGTCAGGTAGAAGAGAACATCATTTGTCTTAATTGGATTATGAAAACAGGGTGCAAAAAACAGAAAATCCCTTAAATGGACCATTGCCGGTAATCAATACTGTCAGGGAAACTATCAGAAAATGTCCTCTCTTTGCCAGCCCTTATGAAAGCTTAATACCAATTATTGCTTAAGGTTTGTGAGGCATAAACTTTTCTTTCCCTGGAAAGCAAAAAATTGTAAATGGCATTCTTGAAAAACACAAATGGATAGAACATCATATAAACCTATGATTTAAATTATGACATTTTTGAAAATTCAAGTCTTCATAATCCTAAAAAAATTCTGAAACACCGTTGAAAAAGGTTACCTGTCCTGGGGAAAATCATACTCAGGAAGGGGTAATGTGGGGCATATTTCTTCCTCAGAATTGTTGTGCTAAGAGAAATATTCTAGGACCGCCAGCGATCCCCAGCCTTTTTGGCACCAAGGACTGGTTTCATGGAAGACAATTTTTCCATGGGGTTGTGGGGGAAGAGGGAGAGGCAGAGCTCAGGAGGTGATAGGGGTGGGTAGCTGCTGTAAATACCCTGATGTTCACTCCCCTCACCTCCTGCTGCTCCCTTCTTGAGAACTTGTGAATATTAGTGTTTAAAAAAGCTTTTAGAAATCTGCAGAAATTTATTTAATTTTACTAATACAGAGTTTCCAAATATTTTTTATTTTAAAAAAACCCTTTTATTCCTTGAAAATGGCTATAACCATTCCATAGTATAAACTACACCTTCTGTTTCTACCAGATTTAAACCCACCATAAGCCATAAAATTTTGCTCTCTAACCACCTTCTATTTTAAAAAGGCTTGACCCTCAGAGAAACCAACAAATAAGCAACCAAACCAACATAGCAAACAACTAATTAGCCTTTCTACTGGAGAGAAACAAATAAGTAAATGAAAGCAATGAAACAATAATAAAAAATCATAAATGGAGGAAACCAATACAAGGATAAATCCAAGAATGAGAATAATTTATATAAGAAGGAAGTTACACAGAAAATAGAGGAAAATGGGCTATAGATGGATAAATCACTTCTAATGCATAGTGTCTTATGTAGCAGTAAAAGAATTCCTGAAAATCCTGAAATAAAACAGGAATCATGGAATATTATTGTTTTAGTTTCCTAGGGTTCGCATAATAATTACCACAAACTGGGTGGCTGAAAACAACAAGAATTTATTCTCTCACAGTTCAGGCAGTCAGAAGTCTGAAATTAAGACGATACCGGAGAGCTCCCTCCAAAGGCTCTAGGGAAGGATTTTTCCCTGCCTCTTCTAGCTTCTGGCATTCATTGGCTTGTGGCAGTGTGATTCTGATCTCTCCCTTTGTAGTCGTTTGGCCTTCTCTGTTTCTCTGTGTCCTTCCATCTCTTATAAGGACATTCTAGTTGGATTTAGGGCCCATCCTAATCCAGTACTGTATAATGTTATCTCGAACCTTACCTTAATTATATCTGCAAAGACCCTATTTCCAAATAAGGTCATATTCCGAGGTTCTGGGTGGATACTATTCAACCTACTACAATTATGCAAAGGAAAATTATCCGTAAAATCATTGAAATAGCACAGATAAGCTAAATTCTGTCTAGGTAACAACATAACTGTTAATATTATACAATGTCTGAAAAATAAAATTATGTAGGATTATCATCATTAATGAAATTTTGTTGTCCCTGTTACCTTTATAAAGCAAAATTTTCTGTAGTACTAAATTCTGTTATGATAAAGTCACACTGGAATGCGAGTTATGAGATCTAATTTCTAGTTCTTGATCACTCACTCTCTGTAGTGATCTTGGTTCAGTCAGTGGATCTCTTTGGGTCTCAGTTTCTTCATACGTAAATGAGATAAATGAGATTGAAGCCTTCCAGTTCTAAACCTCTGTGTTCTATATTCTGTTATGCTTAGTTTCAATCCTATTACCTTTGCTATTGGAACTAGAAGATTAGTGTTTTAGAAATTATTTTGGAGAGCGAGAAAAATGTTCCTCCATAAGGCTAGAAGATTCCTAACATTCCATTATTTTCTTGTGTTCATAAATATATTTACCCAACCCCAAATATTTATAATTTCTTTTAATTTTGAAGAAAGAAGTTTCTGAAACTCTGTTACATTACTGTTTTTCAAACTTGCTGTTCATTAGAACCTGGACATTTTGCGCTTTCATGGCCAATTTCCCTCCTTACCACAGTTATAACTGGTTTCTAAAAAAATGTTCTTTTTGTTCTTACCCTAGTAAAATACAAAATAGATAAGTGCACCCACATGCATATACATACTAATAGCCTTACTAAACATTCTCAAAGCACAGTCATTTTGGAATATTAAATGAGAGTCATGAATTTCAAATTCGTATGGTATTTAATCACTTAGATGATAAAGGCACTAAGAAAGTCATTTCATTATGTTATCTTCTGCTGAAAGCAAATATTTAAAAATGCCTTTTATAAACCATCTTTAACTGGTCATATCCCAAATCACTTCCTTACTATACCTTCCCTCAACATTGATTTTTTACTGTATACATTTACCTGTATCTGGTTATGCTCTATAATAGTTTCATGTATGTATATCTGCCTTTTTCATTTAGGTTTTAGTCTTCTCTGGGGAAGAGACCCTCTTGCCCTCTTTTTTGTTTCTTGATGGCTGGTAATGTGTGATTTTTATATACAATAATGTGTGATTTGATGTGGGTATTGACCCACCATCAGTAACAACCTATGCTTTTCCAGCAGTGAAAATGAATTTGCATTAATCTGGCACTATTTTGTGGCCATGCATTTTTAGATGTAATCAGAAAAAGAATGACGTTGACTTCCTCCACATAGGAATGAAACCTATTAGTCTGATTTGAATTACATTCACAAGCTACAGACAACATAACATGCTTTACACAATAGTCTTTTTTATACTCACATGATGAATTAACAGAATTGAATGTCTACAACTCTGTTTAACACCCTGAATATCCATACGTTTTTAAAATAAATCCCAATCTTGCCGTCACAAATTGCATTAGACTTTGCACATACCATGGTGTGTGTGTCATTTAGAATGAGAACTATATTATTTACAGATTTTTGTTTCTATTTCTTTTCTAAAGTTTATGAAAGAACACAGTGCCTGCTGAGAAATGACCAATGAGTTTGAACAATTTTATTCCCAGCCAACCCATTACAAGATGTATAGGTATTTGGCAATACATTTTATGAAGATCCAAAGAAATGTGCAGCAATAAATCATTGTCACTAAGGTTTCTTAGCACATGACAAAAACAGCAAATATTGCTTTGAAGAATAGTATCACAGAGTTGTGATGGTGTAGAATTCTTTTCAGAGTTGTTGCTGAAATTGCCTCACAGTTTTAGGGGTATTTTATCCCACTAGGAAACTATTTGCTTGGGATCTAGTTATCTGCCAAACTCAAGGCACAGTGTCTGTGTTCACTTCCTGTGATAATAGCTTCCTCAGTCAATGTTTCCAGGCAGGTGAAAACAGATAAAATATCTTTTAGAGTTTATAAATGTGCACTTATTTGTATTACTCTGGAATGTTTGCTTTTACTTGATGCTCTCTTATTTCACTTTAGATTTAAACATTTTTCTAGTGTATTAATATACATTTTAACATAATCATCATAATGAAAATAGCTGCATCTCGACAGCAATACAAATTAGGAATAGAAAGCACTTTCTGAATTATGGCTGTTAATAACTATTTAAACATCCCGTATTAAACTTATTAAAAGCTTGGCAAAGCAGGCAACACTACTTAGAAAGTTAATATAAAGGTAGGTGCAGATCAATACTGTTAGAGCATTTTGCAGGGGACTACCTACGAAGAATGGAATAATAAGGACAATTTTTTTACAATGTAGATATGTGAACAGAATTTAAAATTGTGAGCACATCTCATAAAGCAACATGAGCAGTGTTACTAAAGCAGGTTTTTTAATATCGATAGTTTGAATTTGTTTGCTTTAACTTTCAAATGCATAAATTATTTTATTAAATAGAATAACTGTAGTACGTTTATACATGGAAGAGAAAATAGTAAATTCATTGCAGTTATGTCAATTTATATGCTTTCTGTTAAAATTATGGTCAACAATTTGAATTAATATCAACTATATCTAAGCTCATGTGAATAAGTTGGTACCATAAATATTAAGTGACCTTGAATTTTTAATCATCTATTATTAGCTTCAAAAGAAAATTTTGACTTAAGGCATATCCAATGTTATATCTCATAATAGTAGCAAACTAGATCTATGTGTCCTATATTCTATTTAAAAAGAATTAGGCACAGCAAATAGTGACCCAAGTTTTTGAAGTATTGTTTTAGTCAGAGAAATTATTACAGGCATTAAGATAAATAGTGGCTCTTGTGTTGGCATTTATTTTATCACTGCATGACATATGTAAGCTCCACCAAGGCAATGCATTTTCTCATTTAAATGATGGGTTTTAAATTAGAAAGCCAATTTTTGTATAATAATCATCTAAAATAATTAGAAACATATAGCTGGATATATAGTTATACAGGTATATAAAATCTAGCAGCAGAGTCTAGACCCACTAATTCCATGGATTTCTTAAGAGAAGGCTAACTTCCATTTTAAAACATTTTATATACATTTTATTGCATTGTCTATATATTTAAAATTATTTTTGGGAAGAAATGCTTATAAATGTGTCATTTGAAATATTTTTATTTTGAGTTACATAAATTAATTTAAATAAATGTCTTGAACACTTACTAGAGTTTTAATATACTTCTTTTATTATTGTGGGACTATTACTAAAGCAGTTGTAGCTATAATAAGAGATGTAGCTATCCCATTACCATTAAGATGAGGGTAAAAATGCAAGCTCCAAGTAAATATGGAGGGAAAGTGGTACTTTTCAAAAAGCCTAGGACAAGACCAGCTAATGACTTGTGTAGTTCCAAGTTTCCTTGTACGCAAGGGGTTGGGTGCGGAGTAAGCAAAAGTATCAAGAGACATAGCTGTTAAAGGATGAATGACAGTGCATCTGTTTTTTTAGGACGGACATTCTTCCTGATTTGGCACTCAAAGGATTTTATTTTGTGGTTCTTTAAATGAGAGATACTGAACAACACAGTAGAGCGAGTCCTTGATAGTTTTCTGTAAAGTACAGAGGATTTCTATGAATGTCCATTTCCTGCATAGGGCCATGATTTAAAAAAAATCAAGGTTATGATGTTTCTGCAAAGACCAGGAGTAATAATACTGGTATGCAGCTTTCCAGTAATGTAACCTGCTACCAAGATGTACTTGAGAAATGTGCTTGAGGTTCTCCCCTTGGAGTATCTATCATCTCAGCTGGACTTTTGATAGAAGCTGGATAGCTGACAATTCACAATTAAGATGCCAGCTAGCACCTGGAGTGCACGTATTCTGTGTGGTTGATTGAAAGAAGATCCATGTGCACTAGATAACAATATTTGCTCTATGACCCCAGCTGTTCGACTGGTGGTAGGTAATGGACAGCTAATTTGGGGAGATTTCTCACCTGGTCAGCAAAGCCATAATTGTATAGCCTCTCACATCAGGCACTTTAAACCCGAAATCTTCTGTTGAGATAGAATCTATGAAGGCAGAATATAGAAGACGGCATAATGTTATAGTGTACTTGAAAAGACTAAATCAGCTTCAGGTGACATAGTTTAGTGGCCTCCCATATGACTGTAAATCTCAAGCCTTCGGACACCCAGAATCTACCCCCTCTTATTTGTTCAGTCTGTCCTGCAGTGTCCAGTATTATTGAAAATATGCAGAACAACTCCAGTTCTATCTCTTTTGGAGAATACTGCCCGAGTACTGGGTACTGCTCTAGATTTTCTGTGTGGTACCGTCCTTCCCTTGATACCAGTTTCCAAGAGAGTTTCCTGGAGATCATTTCTTAAATTGGTGCATTCAGCATTCATTCATCAAAATGTATTGAAGACTGGAGTGCTGTAGTTAAACAGATTTTTTAAAAAATTGAGTTATCATAAATTTCCATGTGCGAATTAATATTTGTCAAAGAAAGAATACCCTGAAATGGATCCAGCACTAAAACTATATTAAGCATTAATGAATTTTTCTTTGATGTAGAAAATGCTTAAGAATTTTGTACTGCCTTTGAGGCTAGCATTACGAGCATTGATTAAAATGGCATAATACTTTAAATGTAAGTGGTATGAGACATTGAGCTGGGGGTATTCTCTGACCTTATGACACACTTTGTACCTTAAAAAACTTCTCTGTCAGCTTATTTGCTCATCATTACTTTCTCCTGGGAATAGAATACAGGATGTACTGTGATGAAATGTTATTATGTGGGCTTTTCATTAATTTTCGTTTCTGCTATTTTGTATTGTTTACTGATTGTAATTATTTACATGTTGAAATCACATGTCTTAATTTTCTGATGACCATAGTTCGATTCAAGTATTCACCTTACTGCATTTCCCAGCTGTTTCAAATGAGCTTGGAAAATTGGAGTAATACAAGTTTAGAACAGATAGCTATAGAGGAGTTCATTTTGAGAAGCAAGAACAGATTGCATATACAGATTGATTTTTCAAATATGTGATGAAATTTCTGAAACATTACTATGAAGGATGCTAGATAAATATGAATTATCAAATAGTACTGTGGAGATATAAACACCATGCTGGACACATACTGTGCAGGTAGATATAAGCATGCTGCTGGGTTTTTAAATCTGTGAGCTCACAACAGATGTGAGATCACAAGTAGTATTTAACTATTTTTTAAAAAATAATCCTCAGTGTATATTCTTTGTTTTAGAGGGCTCATCTGTCCATTCAAGGTTTTGGCTCTGTTCCTTTTGTGTATGATTTGAAGTCATCTTTGACACTCTTTGTTCATCACATTTGCCCATTTTTTCACTTGTGGTATCTCTTACGTAGCCTTTACGTTTCCATCGCTAATACTTTAGTTCAGGTTTCACTCCATTTGGAGACATGAATTGATAGAGGAACTTGACTGGTCTGGCAAAACAAGGTCACTGGGTTTATTGAAAATTCAGTGAAATCAAAGTGAATAAGGCAATTCACAAAGGGATAATGAAGTCAAGGAAGTTTGTAGGAAGCAACCTGAAAATGGCTGACCACATCATGCAAATCGAGTAAAGAAGAAAGTAAGGCTAACCGAGGACCGTTATTACCAATTTAAAGACAAGTAGCTTCATTTTTTTCTAGATGCTTCCTAATAACCGTACAGTATTTTGTGTCAGGCCAAATGTCAGCTAATAATTACTACATTTTTTTGAAGTGAGTATTTATAGATCTGCCTTTCATTGATATGTCTACATCCCATAGTAATGAATTGCAGTATGATAAGGCTGTGCTATCCATGCTGAACAAGCAAATGTTTTTTTCATTGGTACATGGAAAACTGAAAAAAAGTATATTTTTTGGACATCTCCAAAGTTTTCATTATCTAAAATTTCCCTTACCTTGATGATGGAACCCAAATGAATAATTATTATAAAAAGACAGAAACATATACTTCACTGGTGTTGCTCTCATTTCTAAATATATCCATTGGTGATATTTTTTATATATTTTAACTTTTATCTAACATTTATTCATAAAAGGAAAATAACTAAACTTGTAGCCACTAATTAATGGTTTTTATGTTAGTTTTTCATAATATAGTTTAATGGAAGGTATGTAAGAATTGAGGAGTGCTGTGTTCTAATCGTGGTTTTCCTGTTAAGAAGCTCTATGTCCTAAGACAAGTCACTAAACTTCTTTAGTTTCTTCATCTGTAAAATGAAGTAATTTATTTGATTTTACAACCAGTAAAGCTACTCTTATCAGTGTGTGTTCTTTCATGGAGGTTCGTACATGAAGAAAAATCCATGTTGTTAAATTGTTAGTTGTTTTGACTTTTAACTGTTTCAGTTGAAAAGAAAGGCCTTGTTATATTGAAGGAGGCCAAAGTTATTTCAGCAATTAAGGCATTATAAATTTCCAGGTTGTTTAATGTGGGGTTATTAAGGATTTTGAATATTCATTGTTCAGTGATTATGTTTTGAGAAATTTTATTAAAGATAGTTATATTAAGATATTTGTATTGGTCAAAGGATGAAAAATTTCAGTTAGCGGGAGGAATAAGTTCAAGAGATACTGTGTACATCGTGGTGGTAACAGTTAATAACAGTATGTTGCGTACTTGAAAATTGCTAAGAGTAGATTTTAAGTGTTCTCACAACAACAAAAAAATAAGTATGTGAAGTAAGGCATATGTTAATTAGCTTGATTTAGCCATTTCCCAATGTATACATATATCAAAACATATACACCATAAATATATAGTTTTAATTTGCCAATTAAAAACATATGATAAGTGGAAAAAAACTAGATAATTAACTGTGGTTAAGAACGCATGTATGTGCACACAGACAAACCCATAATCTCCACAGTATCTTTCTCGGTTTTAGGGGGAAAGGATTTTAAAATATTAATATAAAAATAAACCAGAGAAAACTCAAACAATTACCATTACAGATCACATTCTGAGACAATAAACATTTGGACTTGCTAAAAATTTTTTGATATCCACAGTGAAGACCCAAGAAAATGATTCTTTTTAGATTTGGTTGCAGTTATATTGTGCTAAAAATATCTGTGAACATTAAATTTCTTTGATCTTTGTCTACATAGCTATCATACTCTGTAATGAGTCTTTAATTATATATTTTTGGCGCTGCACCTGGTAGGTGAGGACTGTTACATTTCTGTTGTTAGTCATCAAATAGCAATTACCCTTCAACTCTCCTTACCCTTGTTACCGTGAAAGAAAATTCATTTAATTTCTCTGCTGCCCACCAGAATCAGACAGTATAACATGCAAATTGGTTTAGGAAAAAAGGATATGTGCGGGTAGTATGTGCTAATGTCTCTCTGTTTTCTTCATTACATTCAAGTAGCTTCCTACTTACCTTATTCATGACAGTTAAACTCAGGGTCAGCTCTCTTTAATTTCCAGGGCTTACAGATTAGGCATGTGATTTCTTGGAGTAAGTTCATTTTAACAAAATTCCACTAAACTGAAAGAAATTGGACGTCCTGTGGAGTGCGTGATAGAATTTTAACTATATTACTTAGCTTAGGAAAATAAACCAATACATTTTTTTGTGGAAGTTAACATTTTATTGTAAGTTTGACTGGTTATAGCACTAAGAAGGCAGCTTTAGTAAGTATCCTAACATAATTATATCCACAGTTTGAAACGTGTGAAGATGTAAAATATAACTAGCTTTTGCTCAAATGTTTGGAATATTGTTTCCCCTTGCTTCCTCCTGTTTACCTTATAGTGAAGAGTGTATGTTCATTTTCATTCACCTTTTTTGTAATTTTTTTTACCGTTATTACTGTAGGGTAAGACCTGGTATTATACTTTTCTAAAAATAATTTTTAAAAGAAGGTGGGGAGGGAAATATTCTTTATTGTCTGGCCTGTTGGTCATTTAAGCAGATTTGGGCTTCAGCCATTTCTTAGGCTATCTCCACAGTAATTCAGACAGCTTAAGAAATTGATTTTAATGAATATGGAACTTTTATCCTTTGAGAGAGAAATTTTACTTAAGCTATTGCCCTCGAGATTTTTATATGTAATTTAAGCATTTACAATTTTTTGTAAATGTGTAAGGGAAATTTATTTTTATATAATGTAAGCAATTAGAAAGAGTGCGCATTTCCTCCTTTGTAAGGAACTCTTAAAAATGTGTGAGTGGCATGAAACGGAGCAAGATCTTTCCAATGAGACTGATGGAGAGAATAAATGCAGTGAGAGAGAAAGATGAAATGTCTTTCGTGTTTTCTAAGGAAACTGTAATCTATCACAACACTGAAGTAAAAACCACTGAAAGGGAGAGCTGGAAAATTGACGCATTCAACCTTTCCGTGAATCAGGTGAAAGAAACATTCAGTGAATATCATGCTTCAAAGGCTTATACACAAATGTCTGGAAATGGCAGTATTACATCAAATAGATATTTTATAATTGGTCAGAGATAGTTCATGCATTAATCTACCGTGGTGAATAGTTTCCAAGGACATTCAAATGTACAACGCTATTGTGTTTACTTTCACGAAGACAAATCTGAGTGGATATATGTTTTTGCTGGTCTAAGACCAAGTCAGTCATAGCATATACAAATCCATGTTGTTTTAGTTTATTTTTTAAACATTTTTTTAATGGATATATATATATATATTAACAGTGGAACTATCTATGATGTTGATATAGCTGAATAAATTATCCTTTAAAGCTAAAAATACTAATTTTTTCTTGGCTACTGTTTGGGGATATCAGTCCATGTTCTGAATTATGATACTGTTTGTGTTGAGTTGCATATTGGTTTTAATCACACGGAGCTCTTTTTCTTTCCGTAAGTGTATATAACTAAGGTTTGATTTTAGTTGCATTCAATTAGAGATTGAAATCTCTACATTGGCAACACTGGTTTTAAAAAAAGATTTTTTTCTTTAAGAACAAAAACACCATTTATAATAATCTTTAAAGTCTCCTCAACCCTTTGAATTAGTTGTTTCATGTGTTATAATTTTACCAAATTTTTTAATTCCTCCAGGAAACTCTGAACTATCATTCATTTTATTTGATGTTTCATTGATTTGGGTTGTAGTATGAGATTACACATGGGAATAGAACACCATTAGAGAGAAATAAAATCCTTTGTACAGAACACATAGCCCTCTATAGTAGCCTTTAGCACTGCACAAACAGTGATAAAGGGATGACATGACTAATATTGGACTCCTTCACATGAGACCAATTGCCTTTACACCTTATGTGGGATTTAGTATAGAATTTTCTAATTTTAGCTTGAACCCTTTTGGAAGATAGATGTAAATCCGCGCAATCTAATCATAAATGGACATACAATCACTATGTACTATTGTATCTCTGTTGTATATAGTGTACTGAACTCATCTATCCACTAAATCTTTGATTTTAAGTTATATTTAAAGGAAATGTAACTAAATAATTTATAGTCTGAATCTCTAATTTATGGGTGAAAGGTTGAGGTTTTGGGAAACTGTGAAACATGGATCTCTGAGGAAGCAGAATCTTATTCCCTCCATCAGTAGGTACATTTATAGAGAGTTCTCTTCGTTTGTTTTGCCCTGGAGAGCTTGAGAGGTAAGAATCTTGCTGTCTTTGGGATTTAGGATTAATTGAATCTTCTGATAATTTCACTAAGTATAAGATTTTCTTTCCTTTGATCATGCTGATAAGTATAAGTGAGTCCTTTAAAAAGAAGACTTGGGGTAGATTTCCGTTTTAAAACTTTAATATATTTTGATATAATTTTTACTGTCAGGATTATTTATGAACTATAAATTCTCTCCCCTACCACCCTTGTATTTTTTATGTCTATTCTGATGTGAATTGGACAGCATTAAATATACTCTAAATTACATATACAAAAAATTGAACAGTGACAAGTTAAAGAAAACATTTGAGGTAATATGAGTACCAAATATTCAAATTATGAAGTCTTATTTATTTATTTTTTTAGAGATGGGGTCTCACCATGTTGCCCAGGCTGGCTTCCGACTCCTGGGCTCAAGCCATCCTCCTGCCCCAGCCTCCCAAGTAGCTGGAACCACAGACATAAGCCAGGGAGCCCAAGTCTTATATTTAAATCAACCAGTAGATGAAGTCTGAGTTTAGAGTCTTCCGCATATTTCATAAAAACAAATATACGTTTCGTTAAGCGATGAAAAATTGTTAATATTATTAAAAAGGATAGATGAAATTCGTACTGCATTTTGGAATAGAAGATTCAAAGAGCACTCAAATTTTTGGTTTTTAACATCTTCAAAAATATTTTGATACTAGTATCACTGGGATGTTTCACATATATTATTTCATTTAATAGTCACAAAGACTTAATGGGATGTAGGTACTATTCTCATCCCTATTTTGAAGATGAGAAAACAGGCTTAGAGAGTTTAAGTAACTGATCAAAAGTAACACAGCTAGAATATGTAGAGATGAGATTGGAACCTAGATCTGTTTTCCTCTAAAGTTTATGCATTTAACCGTACAGCTATGTGGTGCCACAACATAGTCCATTGATTAATGGTGGAATATTTTCTTGACCTTTGAGCAAACTTGAGAAAAGGTCTTTAATTTTTAACTTCTTGAGCAACATACCAGATGTTAGACTTCCTAGTAGATACAGCCAAGCCTTTAATATATATAGTTGGAAAATACTGTCTTACTGTGGTTTAGACCTCTTATTCCCAATGTAATCTCCCTGACTTCCTTTTCAGTCTTCAGGTCTAATGTTGTCCTCTTGCTTACTTAAACATTAATTCTCCTGATTGCTCTTTCTATTGTTTTTGTTTGGGTGGTTCGTTTATTCTACCTGGTCTCCTGACAAGTGACCACAAATTTGGATGTATAACATGTCAAGACAACTCTTTAACTTAGGTAACTCGATATCATAAAATCACCAATATGTTAATACCTAAAACTGAGATTGTGGATCATATAAGCCCATGAAAAAAGTATGTGTAAGCTACATTTTGGCCCTGTTCTTTCTGATAAACTGCCTTACCTAAATCTTGACTGGAAATTTTAGTTGGAGTCTCCAGGTATCTTTCCTTAACCAGTATTTGCTAGATTTCTTATGAAGTTGAAGATGTTAAAAGAAAATAAAAACATGGATTAAAAAGTACTTATCCTATCTAAATGAATGGATTAAGCTGTTAAATAATGAAAACGTGTATTTGTATGTCGGGGTATAGATATATAGATACAGACTCGGTATAGGTCTGTAACACCATTAATTCTTCTTCATTGAGGTATTGGTGGAGCCTATAGCCAGATGTTACAGAAAATCGTTTACTGGTCCTACTTTAGTAATTTCTAAGGATGTGGTTAAAATAAACATGCGCTTTGTAGTCAAACATGGGTTTGAGTCCTAGAATTGCTTCTTAGTTGTTGAGTAATGTTTGGGAAGTTACTTAACTACTTTGCTTCTCAGTTTCTTTACGTGTAAACAATTTTCAGAGTGGCTAAATTTAAAAAGACTGGCAATGTCAAGTGCTGACAATGATTTAGAGCAATTGGGACTGTAACACTTTGCTGGAGGAATGCCAAATGGAATAGCCACTTTGGACAGCAGTTTTTTAAACAATTGAATGTACTTTTACACTACAACCTAGGTATTCCATACCTAGGTATTTTCTTAAGAGAAATGAAAACATATGTTTACACAAGTACTTACATGTGAATATTTGTATCAGCTTTATTCATAATCATCAAAACCTGGAAACAACTGACATGTTCATCAACTAATGAATGGATAAGCAAATTTTGGTATATCTGTACAATAACAAGGAAGGCACTGCTGATATGTGCAACAAAATGGTTAAATATCATAATATTTATGCTAAGTGAAAGAAGTCAGATACAAAAGGCTGCAAAGTATATGATTCCATTTATAATGACATTCTGGCAAAAGCACAGCTATAGGGACATAAATCAGATAAGTAGTTGCCATTGTTCTGGAAGTAGGGAAAAGGGATTGACTGCAAAGGGGAAGGAGGGAATATTTAGGGGTGATGAAAATGTTCTATATCTTGTTTGTGTTGGTGGTTATATGACTATACATTTGTGAAAATGATGAATTTTACTGTATGTGAAATCATACCTCAGTAGAAAGGAAAGAAAAAATAGGATGGTTATGGAAATGATAAAAGATCATTATCTCCTCCAGTTTTTCTTCTGTTTGGTTCTTCATTGTTCTCTGCACCTCCTATGACTCTCATAAATTTAAGGTCCATGATGAATTTCGATTTCTTATTTCAGGGCTGAGATACTACAGAAAAATTTGTGTCTTTACCTGCCATTATCTGCAGTCCCTGAATCAGATTTTAAATCAAGTCATCCACTGGATTCTTGTAGTTCTGGATGTTCTAATTAGTACTGAATAACTTAGATCTGGAATTTGCATGCTCCGTAAAATATACCAAATTTACCTGCTTCCACTGGATTCCTCATCTCTGTCCTGTGGCAATGAGAGTGCACAGTATGATTGGGAAGGTGTGTAAAGCAGTCTTGAGATGGGTTCACTTCCATTATAACTTTCAGCTCATCATTATCCACTTTGGTCTCATTTTCAAGATTAAAGTCACCAGAACCGAACTTCTCTAACCATCCATGTACTGTATGTTCATTAGCCACATCCTTGCCAAATACTTCATTGATATTTCAAACTGTCTGTGCTGCATTGGTTCCAAAACGGAACTCATATTAAAAAATAATATGAATTTTTGACTTATCCATGGTTTCACAAAAGTTGCTCTAAAAAAATTTGAAAGATAATCACAAGCCAAAATGTGCATTTGAAAGAATGAGGATGTACCTTCACGATAATGATAAAAATTAAAAAGAAGTGTCAAATTGAAATGTCAGAGATATCCACTGTCAAACTTAATACTTAAGGAAACGGGACATTCCATACTTAACCTAATAAATAGCCCCTGCGTCCTCACGCTTAAGTTTCATGATTACATCCTTTTTTTTTCCCCAAGGACAATAGTAGTTTTCAGTGAATGAAATCAAAGTACCATAAACTGCATAATTTGAAACAGTCTAGGATGTGTGAATGACTGATTTCAAGTGAACGAATATAAATCATGCTCTTCTGTCAAATACTTCCCTAGACCAAGAAAGAAGTAACACTAATAATTTTAATAGTACTAGGTGTAAAGAGAATGTGAGTAAAATTTAGAATTTTAAAAACATTTTGTAAGTGTGTTGCATTTTAAAGAAATCACAGATTATTTCATATTCCCAAATGCCAAGGCAGATATTGAGGGCTACATATATAAATTTGTTCAGAATTCCTAATATGTTAAGGTTGCTGTAGGGCATATTGTGCTATAATGATATCTGCTGATTTTTCTCTATGATAGATTAAATACAGTATATTATACTTAGAGCTGATGTCCCCTTATCCCTCTACCGCCACCCCACTGATTATCGAGAGTCTTTAGAGAAAATAGCTCATTGCACTGGATGATTACATGCCTCCATTGACTAGTAGCCTGCTGCAATTATTATTACAATGGCATATTGATTTTTTCTCATTTCCATTATGGAAATTAAAGCAGAATTTGTTTAAAATGAGCTTCCGTATGTATTGTGGATGTGATTGGTTCTGAATATGAGCTATTTTTTTTAATATATTTTCTTCAGCAATCTGATGTCTCTGATATTTTCTCAGAAATTTAGGTCTCTGCCTGTTGATAAGCTTTACCTTAGGGAGATATGAAATGGATAGTTTGAAGGCTACAATGGAAATATAGATGTGGTTTAAATATATAGAGTATAGATTTTAATTATTGCTTTACAGAAGTCTGCAATATATTGACTTATGTTTATGAAGTTCTTGGGCAGTATGAGACTACTTATTCTCTTAACCACTCAAGCAAGTAAATTTAATTAAACTTAAATTAGCAAATATTTATTTAGTGTTGACTACATATAAATATTTATTTAACAAATATATATAAGCCACTTTGCAAAGCACTATGGAAGGTAGAAAGATGAATAAAATAGTATAACTGTCTTTAGAGAATTTACCATCCAGAGTGGGTGAGTAAGACGTGTGGCAAGAATCATAACATCAAGCAGTAAGAGCTAAAGATTACATGGGGGTTCAAAAGAAAACCTTTTTTTTTTTTTTTTTTGGTTGGAGAAAGAAAACATTCATGGCTTAAAACAGCCAATTTGAGACTTGGAGGTTTGGAGAGATGATGTTGGGGTTACCTTCTGGGAAGAAAGAATAAATGAGCTAACACAAGGAAGTGTTGCAGGGAGGAATTCAGGAATGATAATTTACCTAGTTTTATTGGTGCTTGTGCTTTAATACCTGAGGCTAGAAAGGTAGATTGAGTCTAGGTCAGAATGTTGGGCCATTAAGTAGTCAAGAGGAAATATTTGGACAGAAGACTGTGGTTAAGGGCAATTTAATCTGGCATTTGGTAAAATGAATAAAAGACAAAAATGAAGCTGTGTAGACGCCAGTTGGGAAGCTCCAGGCATATTAAAGGAAAGGTAACTAGGGGCTAAACTAGAATGTTAGTATAGACACCGAAAAGGAAGGGCAGGGCTGTTTGGGGGAGTCATTCTGAAAGTAGAATATTCATGACTGGATGCCAGAAAGTCAAATCAAGCTCCCTGTGATCAGTCTTCCAGCCTTCTACCATACATGGAACTTTATCTCCAGTTAATCTCCCAAGCCTGCTTACTTAGCTCCTGCCACATTGGTCTCACAGTTCCTGTAATATTCCAATTATACTAGCTAACATCTTAGAACCCAGTTTGCCCTTAATCCTTCTACTGGAAAAGTCACTTCCTTCAGGTCTCTGCTCAAATACCGCCTTATCAAAGAATCTTTCCCTGATCACACATGGAAGGAGTAGCATCTTGCCACTCCTTTTATTCTGTTTTCCAGGGTTTGTTTTTCATAACTGCATCAAAACGCTGACATTTATTATATAGTTAGTTATTTCTTCATCCTCAGTCTCTTTCTTTCTAGACCGCCATCTCCATGAGGGTATAGGCTTAGTTTTGTTGCCTTTTATATCTCTGTCACCTAGAACATGCTTGGTACTTAGTAGAACTCAACAAATATTTGTTGAATGAATAAACAAAGTAAGTGCAAAGGTGAAAATGATGGGGGATCGAAAAATTATGCCAGTATTTCAAGTCTGACGTATTCAAAGGGTAGTGATATTAACTATTGAAGAGTGTAGGAGGAATTGATTTAGGGAAGTAGAGACAGGGAAGGTAAATTCAGCTTATAAATTCAACCTTAAGTATATGATGTTGGTGAAATAACCAAAGTAGAGCTGTCTAATGGGGCAATCGAAAATGTGGAGAAGTCTGGGATTGAGGTGAAGATCACTGAGTTATCTTCATCGAGTCAATACTTGAAGCCGTGGGAGTAGAAACAAGAATGATAAGTGATATTAAGACAGACTTACACAATTTGAAAACCGTAACTTAATTTTGGATATTTAACATTTTAAATGTACAAACTTATTTGTACTTTTTTTGTTTGTTTATTTCTTAGCTGGGTTAACAACTTTGGCCATGAAGGTCTTGGACTCTTACTGGATATGCTGGAAAAGCTTCTGGACAAAAAACAGTAAGAGTAAACATTAAGAATAAAATCACCAAAGGGGAAATTTTTAGGTACAACATAATATGTTTTTTCCTTTTACTTAGGCAAGAAAATATCGACAAGAAGAATCAGTATAAACTTATTCAGTGCCTCAAAGCATTTATGAATAATAAGGTAAGTAGTATTTGTTTCTGCCTTTGTCACAAAAAGTGAGTACTTGCCCTACAGTATGAAAATATGAAACAGACAAAATAGTGGGTGCTTATCCAATTTACAAAAGGGTCTTTATGATCCAAATCGTAAGTTTCATTTAAATATTATTTATAATATACTTTGCTCCACAAATATTTTTTGGTGGGTTTTTTTGCAGTAACGCAAATGTATTAGTCTTGTTCCCACTTTAGGTAATACTTTACTTTTCTTTTATGGAGTAAGAAAATTTAAATGTCATATGTTGGATACTGTTTCCATGCAGAGAGTTTTCGTTCTATTGAAAAGGAAAATTCAAGGGATGGTTTGACTTGTTTGCTAAGAACATTGTAAAGTTAAGATTTCTTTTTCTTTTATGTTCTATTAATATCAGTGAGTTAACATACATAAAAGAGATCTCTGAAAGATAGCAGTGGTTTGTTTTTTTGTGTTTTTTTTTGTATATGTATAATACCAGTTACATTATACGGGACCCTGTGAATTTTTAGACAGCGATTTTTCTTCTAAAAATAGTCTGTACTCAGGTTATGAAGTTATAGTAATTTTTTCTATAAACCGTTTTTTGTTACTGTCTTAGAAATGATCTGCTATATATCTAGGGATAAAATACCATTGACTAATTCACTTAATTACATAATTCTCTTGACATGGTGTTTTATAATAATAATCTCAAAATATTTAGTACAAATAAATATCACAATAACCAGAACCTTGCCAAGTGTGAAATATAGCTATTAATAACCAATGCAATAAGATTGTGTATTAAAGTAATCTGCAAACAGTCTTTCTTAAACATATGGAATTATATGTAAGAATTTATGTATTATATTCACATGTATCAGCAAAGAATATCATCAGCACGTGCAATGGATGCTTGCTCGTGGACATGAGACTCCCGCATAGAATATTCCAATTGTGCTGTTTCTGGAACTTTCTTACAGAAAGACTCCCATCAGTACAATAATAGTATAGAATTTCTTAACTTATGTGCTCTTAGTCTTTGGCTAGAAAGTTATGCAGAATCTGTTGCCTAACAAGAAAGTACTTAATGAACATCGCTTCTCCACAGCTCAACATGGATCTCTTTCTTCAATTGAGGGAAACAGTGACATAACGGAAAGAGAACAGTACTAGAAATCAGGAGATATAGTTCATGCTTTGCCACTAATAAGCTGAGTGACCTTTGCAAAATTACTTGACTTTTCTGGTAATCAGTCCCCTTATCTGTAAATTTAACTTTAGGACCATTTGTTCTAAATTCTTTTTGACTTGTGTTGTCAACTATCACAGCTGTTCAGGATGCTAAATAGTTGTAATCAGAATAGTCACTGGAGAAAGTCATATGAGATCTCCATAGTGAGATTTCCTATAAAACGTCTTTCTCAGGAGATACTTTAATATGTCAACACATAGTTTCTTAAGTGTTTGGCAGTTTCAAAGAGCATGGTGATTTGACTTAGGTTATTCTAAATTAAGGTTGAGTTTTAGGTCATATTAATGTCTTATAGCTGCTCAGAACATGAATACACAGATCTTTTAAATTATAGACATGTGAAACAATAGGCATAAAATATGCATTCCAAATAGAAAATATACAGTGATTTATCCATTTCAGGTTGGAATAAATTGTCCAAATCAAGGAATGAAACTTTCATTTGAAATGACTTACACGTCAAATTTTTTTGGCCCCATGGAGTTTAGAGATTACCCACTTCAAAAACTCTTTCCCCTTATCCAGTGCATATAATAATAGGATCGTAAAAAGCAACCCATTGTTTCTTAACTTCCATTAATAATATTGCTCTGATGTTTGGATTGGTAGTTTTCCAGATATATTTCTCATGTCTTCATTTTTATTTTCAGTACGCCTCTACATATTAAAAATTACTTTTAAACATTAAATAAAACTTTGAAAAGTTAAATGATTTCACTCTCAGTCTAACTGATTTTTAAAGTTGTTATTTTAAGTTTGGTAATTGCATGGTAATCATCCATCTCTCAGTTTTACAAATGAGTTTTTCACTTATATTCCTTACTTTTTATTATCTACTGGCCACCTGTATACATACTTACCTCTTTTGTTTTCTTTGCTTCTTTCCAATCTTGCCTCTTCCATTTTCTTTTGCCTTTTTTTTTTTTTGGTGTTGTCTTATCTCCACATATTTCCCAACTTACTATGGCCTATGGTAAAGTCACATTTAAAGCATTAGCTGTGTTCCCCATCTGCCCCTCCAAATTCTTTAACAAGTTAAATTAGTAAGCATGGAACTATTCATTTGTTTGGTACTTAAGTAAAGGTCAGCTTGCAATGGACATTTTGCTTCCATGAAATGTTGTCAGATTTCACTATTAGACTATAAAACAAAGCAAACATATTTTATAAGAAATCTGAGAAATACTTTGGGAAACAAAGTTCAATGAAAATGTTGCCTTCTTAATGTAATGGAAACCCAAGTTTTAGGTTTTATTTAGCATTTCTTTACTTATTTACTAAAATTTGCGCATGCATATGTGTGCACGCACACACATATTCATGCCTAGAAAATAAAATGGCATTTTCTCTGCCTATTGACTTGTGACACTTAATAAAACCGAGGTGCCATTTCTGTGTGTTCATAGCTTTTGTAATGCAGCACAGCTGCCTGAAATGGGGAGCATAAGAGAGAGAAGGTATGGGAAAATCCATACCAAGGTTTATTGCTTCTTTAACTGGAATATAGTATACACGAGAGGTTTTTGGTTTTTTTTTTAACATTTTCCCCATTTGTTCACCTTAATTTTCTATGCAACCATATTGGACAATTTAACCATGAATTCCAGACATCTCCAGGGAGACCCAATGACATAGAATTACTTTAGAAAATCATATCAGTATGTGCTTTACATGTTCTTCTTTGTTGAAGAAATACTGATTGTTCCCATATTTTTAGGGCAGGATAATGGAGATCATATTTGATCAGGGGGCAAAAACTCCAAGATACAGTCATTTCAAATAAAAAACAAAGGCAAATATTCAATAACTGCATTTGATGACCATTCACATAATTAGGTAGAACCTCATTGTGGAGGTATGGGTGTTTGGAAGGTCATTGTAAGTCACTTTTTAAAATTAAAGCTATGTTTTACAGACATTTTGAATGAAGGTTTTTTGTTTTTTTTCTTTCTCTCATTAGTTTGGATTGCAAAGGATTCTAGGAGATGAAAGAAGCCTTTTACTATTGGCAAGAGCAATTGACCCCAAACAACCCAACATGATGACTGAAATAGTAAAAATACTTTCTGCTATTTGCATTGTTGGAGAAGAGAACATGTAAGTATTGCTATATTATTATAATCTGCATGGAAAATGACACTCATGAAATTAATAAGTCCTATTTTTATTCTGTTTTTATGGATAACTTGCATGAAAACAAAATTAGATTTTAGAAAATTTTTGATTAATGTTTTTATCCTATCTGTATTTTGGCTTTTTTGTTGATATTGTGAAAACTGGGTTTAAACAGAATCTTAATGGGAAATTCTTCAAAGTTGGATTCAAAGTGAGTGAATACATTTTTGTTTTGTTGAAGGTAAAGCAATTGTTAGAAAAGTGGGCAAAAGTCAGAGTTATTTTGGCAAATACACATACATGGCTACACATCATACGATTTAACTTCTTTAATTGAATTGACTAGAGACTTTTATTTTATATTATTATTTTACAATAGTATTTTACTTTATCTGCCTATGGTAAATGCAAAGATGAAGTAATTGTTTGTAGGGTGAAATAAACTAACCTGTTAAGAAAGAAAAAAGGTTGTTACTAATTATTTAGTGTATACATGTGCCAAATTCAGCAAGTTGTTGCGGAACGTGCATTAGATCATATCTTAGGGAAATAATATTGAATCAGAAGCAAAATTTCAAATTGTATATCATTAATGAGTTCAATTTGTAAGAAACCATTGTGATAAAACATGAAATATGTTCTAAGGACATGAACTAAAATATTTCTTTGGAATACTTTGTGTGACAGTAATAATTTCAGTTTGATTCAGGCCAGGGCCATAAAAAAATTTAATGATGTTCTAATATGTTGACTTTCTCCTGTTAAAATAAAATGAGATGTTGTTTAGTGTTAGTGACTATACTTAGAAACCAAAAGACAAACACTAAACAAAAATATCATCATATAGCGTTCAGTCTTATTGCAATGAGAACAAACTGAGAATGAGATAACATATGCAAAAGTAAGGTTTTGTAAGGTTTTATAGAAAAATCAGTTTATATATGAGTAAGAAATTTTTTTAGTCAATTATATTTTCAATACTTAATTCATAAAATACAGTCTAGCCTGGTAGAATTGTTATGATTTAATTATAATTTCAGATATCATTTGATAAAAGTAACATGCTACATAGAGGTAATTTGATTTAGACATATGGATGTACTTATCAGTATTTTTGTTCAGGTAAATAAGTTGCTTGTGCTAGATCATCATAGATTCTTCTTTAATTAAATAGGCTTTCTCTTTTATATATTTTTTTCTTATTCTATTATCAAAAAATGTTGAAGTTCTAAGTCACTTATAAAATATTCACTCTTTCCAGCAATTTATTATAAGTCTGTTTATACTCAAACTGTTAATGATTATAGATGCCATATTATGTTTAAGTGATATTAATATGTTAACACATGAAATATCAAAACCTGAAGATTTAAATTTTAGTGTTTAACGATTAAGTATTCTTTTCAAAATGTCACCCAGAAAAATTATTTTCAAGGTTTTTTAAATTGGATTTTCATTTAATGCCCTAAAATTATTTAAAGCTATCAATATTTGACTTACAGAACTATGTAGACAGGAACACAATTCTTGTAATGGTCTTTCAGTTAGACAGGAGGAATAAGTTCAGAGAGCTATTGTACATAATGGTGACTATAGTTAATAACAATATATTATATACTTGAAAATTCCTGAGAGAGTAGATTTTAAGTGTTCTCACCACAGAAAAGTATGTACCATGTTGCAGTTGGGTTCTAAAAAAAAAAAAGTATAAAAGTACGTGAGGTAATGTGTATGTTAATTAGTTTGATTTAGCCAGTCCATTATGTATACATATTTTAAAACATATGCAATTTTTATTTATCTATTAAAAACTAATAATTTAAAAAAATATAAACATCAAGCACCAGAAAAAAAAACAACAGGGAAAACTGAAAAGAATAACCCATGCTCATAATATGTGTGTAAGAAATATTTCTCATTTATTTCCTTTTTTTGTGTGTCTACAGTCTAGATAAACTTTTAGGGGCTATAACTACAGCAGCAGAAAGAAATAATAGGGAACGATTTTCACCAATTGTGGAAGGATTAGAAAATCATGAAGCTTTGCAATTACAGGTGAGTTCATTTTGTCTTAAATTGCTTATAGAGTTAATTTAGAGTACTCCTTTTGTTTGACACCAACTCCATTTTAACTGGCATTTATATCATATGGAATGTAAAAATCAAATTCGTTCTGTTGCCAGAAGTTTTGTTTGTGAGAATAACTATTTGTTTAAAATTATGAAAATTGCTTGAATTATTGTAAATATGGCAGTTATGATTGTCATCGATGTTTGGGTAGGAATTTAGTAATTAATGTAATAAACCAGGGAAATTGAAACCTTAGCAATAATTGGACCAAAAGGGCAAGGCATTCAGACAATGCCATTATCCTGACAAGTTTTAATGAAGTCTGTGAACTTACAGAAATTTAAGAAAATTAAACACATCTCTCTTTGTGCCATTCAGACAACATTCAAAGCTCTGACTCACCAGAATAGAGGGGGCTGAACTGCGACTCTTAGGTCAGTGTCCATCTGATAGCCCTACGTAGACACATCCTATATGTCTTCTTTAGAAAATGACAAAACTCACTATTTTTTTCTTAGATGATTTCAGGAAATGAGTCATTTTATGAACGATAACTTTGTTCCTAAGGAATGAGAACTCACATTTATTGGCCATATTTATGGTATGAGGTTCTGGACTAAACATATTAATTTGCATGTTATTTGATTTAATTCTCCCAACCCAGCTATGATGTAGGTATTACTGTATTATCATCTCCATTTTGCTTATATGATGAATAAGCTAAGTGAGATTAAATAACTTGTCTAAGGTGACGGAATTTGATGCTAAGTTTTTTTGGTCTCTCATGCTTATCTCTTTATTTTAGACAGCATATAACATTCAATGTACCATGGAAAGCTCTCTCTAAAATATTTTTTAAGCTCTTGTATTGTTCCACAAAGAGAACATGGCTCCACATTTAATTTTATCAAGTTTTTTAGTAGTGTTTAAATATTAACATTTCTTATCTGATGTGAAACAAGCACAATTAATTTTCTCCTTTTTTATTGTATTATGAAGTATTAGTGTCTTTTTTCACCAGAGTTTGAAACTGCATCAGATAGATGAATTGGCTTGTCTAAAAATAAGCTGTAATGTTATAAAACTATAATACCTCTCCAAATATTTGAGGATCTTGTTTAATCACTACTTCTACTCCAGCTATAATGAGCATTTTCAACTAACTTTTATGGTGTGCCTTTCATGTCAAATGTGTTATATTTTTTAAAAATTAGTATATTTCTTTCCAGTGTTTTCTTTTTTATAATACATTTGTTATTATTATAAAATTTAATCTTAATAAAGATTGAACACTGTGTTTTCTAGATGACTTCTTGAAAGTTTTGTTCTTGTTTCTATGGTTGGGGTTACCTAACTAAATTTCATTGGCTTTTAGATATATGTATAAATTTGTACTTCTCTTGCAAAGTTTGTTTAGGAAGAATTAAATATTTTATTTATATTCAAAGCTTTCATTATGTTTTATACTTAGTTTGCCATATTCGGGCCAAGTATATTTATATTTTTTAAAAATGTTCTTTAAATGAATTTTAAGCCACAACCCTGTGAGTTATGTGTCATTATCGCCAGTTTACTGATCAGGGAATTGAGTTGCTTGGAGGCTAAGTAACCTGCTCAAAATTGCACAGCTGTTAAGTGGAAGAGCTATGATTTGAACCCAGGTCTTTGTGATGTCAACAATTGTATACTGCATTGCCTGTCCTTTAAAGTGACACCTCTGCCAAAAAGTAGTTCACCCCAAACAATGGAATGGAATTGACATTTGCTAGCCTGCAGTGAGCTGGACAGAATGGAACGATGAAGTGGCAAGTTGTAAACATGTAACATATGGAAGAAACATTGACATCTTGCTAAGTATTCAAGAAATTGTTGAATACTGAATATAGATGCAAACATGCAAACGACAATTTGAAATTTCATGTTTTAGTGAACTACAAAAATTAGTAATTTGTTGTATATGGAGGCTAGTACTCTTACAAGAATTGTGAAGTGGGTTTGTTTATTTGGACTATTTAATGTGAATGAAGACTATATCCTCTAAAAGTTCAAAAATATATTCAGAGTACAGGAATGAAAAACAAAAGTTTAAATCTGTTGTTTAAAAAATATAATTAGTGCTGTATTTTAACAGAATTACTTTTCTATTTCTGTAGTATCCTGAGACTTCTCAAAATGTTATTACAGTCTAAGGAAGTAATTTTGTTAAAATGCAGGACTAATTATATTTTTAAATAACAACTATATACCTTTTTTTTCTTTTTTTTTTGAATTTTAAAACAGGTTACTAACTTCTCACAGATATTTTTCTAGCTCATCTTTAGAGTGAAATTTTGTACTTGTGATAGCATTTTCATTATCTTCAGTAGTTTAAGAAATAGGTGGATGATAAATCATATATCTTCATATGCTCTCTTTTCATTCATTGACTTTCCTTCAGCACAGGAGCATTCTTCAGTCTCTTCCACGCTACAGCACCTTCTTTTGATCTGACTTACCCTTCTAACTCACCTCTCATCTCCTTTTTTCATTTTATAGTCCATGTCTCTAAAAGAATAATCCATACTTGTTTTCTATTTTCTAAATTACCTTTTACAACTGAGTTTTGTTAGAGTTCTCAAAAAGGTCTAAAATAATCCTCTAATTTCAAAATTCATTGACCTCTTTCCAGTCCTGATCACTTGGCACTATTGATCGTCATCCTCCTTGAAAGTTTTAACTTCCCTTGGCTTTCTACGCACCATTCTCTCCTTGCTCTCTGACTACCTCTAACTCTTCTTTCTC
>RJWJ010022880.1:0-26405 GCA_004363605.1 Indri indri | reverse complement strand
GGGTGGGGCTAAGATCTGGGGCCTTTTCCAGCGGCGTTGACACTGCATGTGCTAAATGCACCCCCGGGAAGGAGTTGCCGGGCCATAGGTGTCCTACCGAGAGGCTGGCCAAAGTCACCTTCCTCTGTTGTGTGGCATAGCGTCCAAATACCAGTCCCTTTCTCCTCGGAGGCCGTCAGAGCCCGACTCAATGCCTCATCTCCGTGAGGGCCTTCGCAGCCACTGACGGACGGCAGCGCCCTGAACCAGCCGCGCCGCTGCCCGGCCCGGACTCCGCGCCTCCTCCCCGCCCCTCCCCTTTCTCCTTCAGTCTGGTGACTGACGAGACCGACAACCCCACACATTTCACAGAGCGTGTCCGTGACTCTGCTGACACGGCTCCACAGCAAAGGCAGCAGCCCACACCCCACCCCATGGGCCCTGAGCTCCCCACGGGAAGGCGCCGCTCGTGTTCATGGCTGCATCCCTACAACTCGGCCCCACGTTTGGTTCGTAGTGTGCGCGTGGCCCACAGCACCTCTGTGTGCGGGGACTTCCTTCTCTCAGAGCCCCGCGCTGGGGTTGGGTCCCCGGCACCCCCCAGAGGCCTCCCTGCGGCGAGGCTGTGCAGGCGCCCCCGCCTCAGGCCGGTTCCATCTGACAGCCCCTCGCTCGGCCGCTCGGTGCCACTCGGCCCCGCTCGGCCCCTCTCGCTTTCCGCCCCAGGGTTTGTCCGCCACCGCCAGCCCCAGGCGCCCGCGCATGCTCAGCCCTGAAGTAGTGAGCGCTCACGCCTGTGGAGAGCAACACTCCCCTCCTTCTCCCGGGACAGATGGACAGTTCCAAGAGCTTTTCGTACAGCTTTTAGCCAGTCTGTGGGATGGAGCCGGTGCCCGTAAGTTGGGCCAAGTCATGAAAGCCCCCGCTTCCCTGCCTCTCTCCTGCTCCTGGGGCCACCCCGACTAAGTACCGGCAAGCTTAGGCCTTCGTCCTGGGCGCTGCTTTCCGGGGAACCAGGGCTAGGACATGTGCAGACTTGAATACGCTCAGGGCCCTTTATTTAGAAGTCCTCTCACAGACTTACTTGGTTTTCAAAATTCAATTCCTTTCAATATAGTTCTCTTCCTCTTTCATCTGAGTCTCATTCTTTTTGGCCGAGAAGTCAGAAGCAAAATTAAAGTTTAATGACTTCCTGCTGACAAGGGAAAAAAATTTTAAAAAGTAAAAAAAAAAGTTTAGTGACTTGGAGTTTTGTTGTTGTTTTTTTTCGTGTTGTATGCTGACATTCCTTACCTTGGGTGTATCTGTGCTTTCTTTGCTTTTACTCCGAAGGTGCCCAAAAAACTGTGTGTTATCCTAGCATATTTTATAAGCCACACTTAAGGAAATTGGATAAATTGCTCCCTGGCGGCAGAGCCACAGAGCTGCTGGCCTCTTTCTGCTCTGATTCTAGAGCAGAGTGATATCTCTGCCTGAGCTAACAGTGCCCTTCAGGCTTCTCTAATTATTTCCTGAGGATAAGTGTCTAGAAATATAGGGTGGAAGGGCACGAATAGTTGCATGTAGCCACACTGCCTTCTCATTGAGATGTGGCAGTTCAAACTCACACCGGCAGCAGGTAACAGAGCCCTTTCCCCGTGCCTTTCTCCAAACACACGTCTTGCTTTAATCTTGCATTTCTTTGATTCTTTCTGAGAGGTGGAAAGAATATACATTGGCAGTTTGCATTTCTGCCTTTGTAAATTGCCTGTTTTCTTTAAACAATCCTCAAAATGCCTTTTTGATGTTCTATTAATAAATAGTCCTCAGACTTCCTTTATGAACCACCTTGGAAGTTCTGCCTTTTATTCTCAGTTCTCCTTTGCTGGGTTCTTATCGGGACACACCACCTGATTGCTTTGAGACATGAAGTCATGGAGTGCAAAGACCACGGGTCTCTGAATTTGAAGTCTAGGTGAGGATACAACCTTGCCAGGTATTTCAGAGCTTGCCTGTCATCCTTTCTGAGCTGAGAGGGCCAGGCAAGGTGAAGCTGTGGACTGGAGTTCTGAAAGGGCAGTGGCACGTCAAGCAAGGAGGACTCAGTAGTCTCCTGGTGCAGTCCTCGTTATCCTCGTATCTTTGTCCTGCGCCGGCAGCGCCTGACGCTCCCTTGTCCAGCTCCATTCTTCAGATTTGTCATCTCTGCTTCACTTGGGTACAACCTGGCCAGAACGTGGCTTGCTCCCGCATATACACCTGTTTCAGGCAGAGTTACTTGGCTTTACATCTCTGCACACTTACCCGGCCACATCAGCAGCTGAGAAATTTCCATACTCTTTCATTAAAATTGCAATAAAAGCCATGAAGGACCTTGCTAATAATTAATGGAAGTTTCTAGGAACGCTAAGCTCAATAACTTTATTACCATTCCCTGTAGGCCTGCAAAGGTCTAGATTTGGACAGCAGCAAGCAGCCAGGGAATGCTGTAGAATACCTGTCTACTGCTGGAGCAAATCCATCGTGGGTTCATGCCTGTGTCACACAGGGAGGGCGATGCCACCTGTTCTTTAAGTGTCAAGCTTGACTGCTCTTTGGGGCTTGGCCTCCGCTTTTGTATTGGCTTTGAATTACATAATGAGATTTCCAAGGAGGAGTGTCAGTTAACAAGATAAAATTGTGTTCTTTACCCATTTATATTCTGTTACGTTCCCAGGCAGCCCCTGCAGTGCCTGTATAACCCCTGACTCCATGTGTACTGAGTAATTCTCTTTTTTTCTTCTTTTTTCCTCATTGCCTGGACTTTTGAACTGAGTCATTCTCTTCTAACCAGGTCTTCCCAACTGTGAAAGGAAGCAAATGAATTGAACTTTTCTGGGGGCTTATAAGGATAGGAGAGTACATAGATTTTTAGAAGGAACAGAGCACATAATATGTTATACTTATTAGTTGTTCCTTTCAGCCTATTAAATGCACAACTCTCTCTCTCTCCTTTTAAAAAACACTCCCTGTCCCAGCACTTTGGGAGGCCAAGGCAGGAGGATCACTTGAGGCCAAGAGTTTTAGACCAGCCTGGGCAACATAGCAAGACCCCATCTCTAAAAAGAATAAGAAAAATTAGCCAGGTGTGGTGGCGCATGCCTGTAGTCCCAGCTACTCAGGAGGCTGAAGTGGGAGGATCACTTGAGCTTAGGACTTGGAGGCTGCAGTGAGCTATGATCACACCACTGCACTCCGGCCTGGGCAACAGAGTGAGACCCTGTCTCAAAAAAAAAAACCACTCCCTTGCTGCTGCACTCCTTGTGAGTTAACACAGTTCCATCTGTTCTTCATAATGGTTCTTCCAAGAGAGATCCACACCTGCTCTTCACTTGGCCGTGGACTCGCCAGTTACATTTCTATGATTTTATCACAAAGAAATGTTGAGAGATACATACAAAGAGTTATGTAGAAGGATGCTTGTTACAACCTTGTGACCGAAGTGAAAATGAGAAACAACCTGAGTAAGCACAGGGAGGCTTTTAGAACTTACGGCATCTATAAATCAGGATTTGGTTCTGCTGTGAATAGCGGAAACCCATACTAGCCGTGGCAGGAGGGGGAGCGCTGTCCGGAACTGCCCAGAGCCTCGGGGCCTGGCGTCCTCCGCCTTGGTTGCTCTGTCCTGTGTGGCTTTCATGCTTAAGATTGCTTCATGGACCCAGGTGGTCACTCCGGTTCTGGACACCATGTGCGGTTCCTGCCAGCAACAGGAGGGTCCAGGCAAAGGTCACTCATCAACGGTCTCTAAGGAAGGGTCCAAAGGCTGACTCGTGACACTTGTTCGCGTGCTGCCGAGGCATTTGTCTAGGGCAGACTGTAACTTTAACAGAGAAGACAGAAACCATGGAAATGCCATTACCTGGGTCCGGGCCTCGGGCTGACTAGGGCCAAACATCAGGCAAAAGACGGCTCAGGCTGTTTATTGGTCTTAACGGAGTGTTTTCTATGTTTGTCTGTTTGACATTTCCTAGGATCAAATTTTATATTTTCCTACGTTGAGGAGAATGCCTTGCTCTCCACCCAATGCATGCCCTTTTCCCCCAATCTGGTTTACAAAGTTGCTGTCTTCCAAGCCTCTCGCTTGCGTGCATCGCCCCGCAGAGGTTGGTGTAACCACCTTTGGCTCAGCCGAGCAGAGGCTGCTTCTGCCAACCAGCTAGAGCTTATGAAACTGCCCAGCACACTGCCTTGCCCATTTAAATTATTTCAATTTATTTAAATAAATTGTTCTGGGACTGGAATTATACTAAGAACTGCATGAGAAGTAGAAGAGTGAGACACAGACCTATTCTTATATTTTGGCTTTAGACAAGGAGACATACAAAACAAAACAAAACAATAATAGAATACTGTATCTAATTAGGTGTTGAGTTGGGCGGTCAGGCTAATAGTTGGTAGTGGGGTTCAGTGAAGGTTCCTAAATACAAGCAAGGTATGTAGTAAAGAATTTGGCCTTGCCCAAAGAGAAGTCTGGCCTTTGTCCTTGGCTTCTGGGAGGTGATCTCTGTCATATCTGATACCAGTGTCTTTGTTTAGGGCGGGAGCTTTGGGCTCTGCATGGTCGGTCCACCTGGGGGCTGAGATCAACCACGGGCAATCAATCAGGCGATCAGTCATGCCTACATAACCTACATAATGAGCCCCGTCAGATACTCTGAACACCACAGCTCAGGCACACTTCCCTGGTTGGCATACTCCTCGTGTACAGCCACACCGATGCGCGAGTAACGTGTCTTGACTCCACAAGGAGGACGATGGATCCTCTGCATGCGGAGCCCTCCTGGACCCTGCGCTGTGTGTCTCTTCCTTTGGCTGATTTTATCATTTATCCTTTCCCTGCAACCAACTACAAACTGCAACCATGCTTATGACAAACAGCTTTCGGTGTGAGGGTGGTTTGGGGAACCCCTGAACTTGCAGTTGATGTCGGAAATGAGGGAAGTGTAGGGGATTGTGTCTTCTAAATTTCACAGGTGGCCCCAAACTCCTTGCAGAGGGTTCGTGGAGGAGGTAGCCCTGAAGCTAGGCCCTAGAAGATGTGTCAGATTTGGCCGGGTAGAAAGAAGAGCAGTGGGGATTCCCAAGTTGTCAGAGGACAGGCAGGCAAGCCACAAGAAGGGAGGATCCCAGGGGCATTGGAGCAGGAGTCTCTATTCTCTGACTTCAATGCCTTCATCTTTCTGGGAATGCTGGTCGTATTAGAATTCTACCACAGATGGAGCTAGATGGCACAGGAAATTTTGGAGAGAACATCTATATATTCTCAGCCCTTTTTAGGGTCACAAATCAGCAGCTGCTGAATGGCACTAGCCTAAAATCAATCAGTATTATTCCTAACAATGATGAACAATCCCTCCCACTCTTGGCTACCAGAGAGAAATAGTGAAGAAAACACTACAAAATGATAAGGGAAAAAAATGCTTAATAAGTGCCTCTTATGTGTGAGGTACTATTCTAAGTGCAGGGTACACAGTAATGGAAAAATTTGAAAATATAAACAGATCTCCATAAATATTGGGAGCCTGACTGAGCTCTGGTAAAATAAAGGAGACAGGATTTCAGTGGCCTGGTGTTGACCATCCTAACACTATTTACTGTCTAAGAGCTCTGTTCCTGCCTTTAAATTATGATCTCTGGTCAGCATTTTAAACTTACTTAGAAATTGCTTATGACCTCAGAATGGATTAAAGACTTAAATGGAAGACTTAAACCATAAAAACCCTAGAAGGAAATATAGGGGAAAAGCTCCTTGACACTTGTGTTGGCAATGATTTTATGATTACAACTCTAAAAGCACAGGCAACGAAAGCAAAAAGGAAAAGTAGGACTACATCAAACTAAAAAGCTTCTGCACAGCAAAGGAAGCGATCGATAAAATGAAAAGGCAGCCTATGGAAGGGAGAAAATATTTGCAAATCGTGTATCCAATAGGGGACTAATATATAAGGAACTCATACAACTTATTAGCCAGAAAACAAATAGCTGATTTAAAAGTGGGCAAATGACCTGAACAGACATTTTCCCAAAGAAGACATGCACATGCCCAACAGGTGTGTGAAGAAGAGTTCCATATCACTACTCATCAGGGAATGCATATTGAAACCACAATGAGAAAGCACCTCATGCCTGTCAGAATGGCTGTTGTCCAAAAGTCAGATGATAAGCACTGGTGAGGATGGAGAGAAAAGGAAACTCTTGAACACTGTAGGTGGGATTGCAAATTGGTACAGCCATTATGGAAAACAGTATGGGGCTCCTCAAAAAACTAAAAATAGAACCACCATATGATCCAGCAATCATCCCCTTTGAAGGTTTAGGGCCAAGATTAAGCAGCAAGAGAAAATAAATATCCATGAACCTTGGCCATCAGCAAGACATCGCTAATATCTTACCCCTTTGCTCTGTACCAGTGGAAACTACACTCTCCGGACTCCTGTGCCAATTGGCTTCTGGGTAGATTTAACCAACAGATGGCAATGATGGAAGACTGGGAGGTCAAGAAGGGGAAAACCAGGGCATTTGCCCCACCCTGCACCTCAGGTGGCATGTCCCTTAGCCGCTTGGTGTTTACCCTGACGCTAGCTCTTCCATCTGGTTCCCACCGTCACTCCCATTCCATGGCTCTGGTGTCCCATCCTAGAGGCGGGAGTGCCCTCCTGCTGTGGCCAGTCTGTGGGCTGTTTCATTGTTCCCTGTTTGGCCTCTCAGCTCTTCCCATCAAGTGGGTAAACAAGACCCTGTATTAAATTCCTTCTTAAATACCTGGTGGCTTCCATTTTCCTGCTGGACCTTGATAAGTGGCTAATCTATTGTCTGTCCATCAGGGGACTTATGATAGGTTGGAGAGTCAAGAGTTAAACATATGCAAAACACTAGTAAAATGAAGTGTAGAAATTCCATACACTTACTAAAAAAAAAAGATCACTAAATTGTGCATTTAAAGTGGATGAGTTATATATTATGTAAATTACATGTCAATAAAGTTGTGTTTAAAACATCCAGGAAAAAATAGAATGCAGAGGGAGTAGATTGGACCAGTGATCTCCAAACATTTTTTTATCACACTCCCCTAACAGCAACAAACAAAATTTGAGTAATGTGCCTCATATTTATGGGCATATTTATTTAAATTGTATACATGTGAAAGCCTGTTAGTATATGACACCTTACAAAATAGCTACAACATAGAAACTTAACAGATAGAAAAGCATGTAAATACAAAGTCCAGTCCAGTGGTTTCTTTTATCCAGTGGTTTCTTTTACTCAGTGGGTCATCTCACACATCTCCTGGGGTGCCCACGCCCCACTGTGAACCCACTGACTGCTGGCAGAGGTGGGCAGCAGAGAGCTCTGCAAGGGACTGCGGAGCAAGGAAAGAGGACTGGGAGTCCTTTCTCGTATTTATTTATTTAAAGGGGCTTAAATTAGGCTGAAGCAGCAGTATCAGCCACTGTTTTGGCATTTGCACGTCTCTTTACAGTTTATAAATGCTTTCTCACCCAGCTTGTCTCATTTGCTCTCTCAAACAAAGAGAAATGAAGTGGGTCGAAACAGGCAGCAGACTGGGGAAAACTTGGATGCCTGACCAAGAAGTTTGGACTTGGTCGCAGAAGCAGCGCTGCCTTAGCAGACATGTCACGTCACAGAGCAGATGTCACAGTCCGCAGTCCCCCAGATACTGGCCTTGCCTGTGTCGGGGCAGGGCAACCCCTGCTCCTGTGAGCCTGGCTCCAAGGGGGCTTCCCTCCAAGAGCGGATCCCAGTTCTCTGAAGACAAATGGAGCGCAGCCAGGAGCTTCCCGCTCCTTGGGGTTCATCTTTCGGTGCTTCGGAACCGAGAATTAACAGGCTTAGCCAACCACTCTCCCCCTTTCTCTGGCGTGCTAAAGTTCCAGATGAATATCGCTGGTGTGTTCCCTTCTAAAACGATGCCTTGGTACGTTTATGTGGATTGCCCA
Source organism: Indri indri (assembly GCA_004363605.1). Classification (NCBI taxonomy): domain Eukaryota; kingdom Metazoa; phylum Chordata; class Mammalia; order Primates; family Indriidae; genus Indri; species Indri indri. The sequence goes on along the minus strand of RJWJ010022880.1, from coordinate 18,447 downwards.
AGACAGGAGTATGTATGTAGCTATTGTCACTCCAAGGAATTTTCTGTGGTTCCTGTATCTGTTTCTCCTTCAGCCATCTGAGCCCAGCAGGGCATGTTTTGCACTCCACATTCAGCTCCATTCCAGGAAACGAAGCCTGGACTTTGTCCTGGTCCGACTTCATCCCTTTCTCCCTGTCCCTCCCGCCTTGCCGGGCTGTCTGTCCTGCTCACTGCGGAGCATGATGAGAACCACATGGAGTGGCTGACAGTTCAGGGCTTTGAAAAGCACAAAGCCGCCCTCTGCAGAAGCAGCCTAAGGGGTTGGCAGAGTAGCCAATGGAGGCAAGGAAATAACACCATTATTTAGTGCTGAGGCTCATGTCATTTTCCTGCTGAAAAACCCTCAATGACTCTCCTTTGCCCAAAGTCCTAAGAGAGTCAGTTAATGGCCTTTGTCCATATAGGGAGGTGACAGCAGCCTCCCTGGTAGGAGCAAAGAGAGCCCATGTCCTCTCAGTAGCATTGTGGGTGTTGCCACAGGACCTGAACCCAAGAGAGTTGGTTGTCTGTTTATGAGACTGTGAATAATATTTTCCAAAAAGGGGGTCAAATTGAGGCCTTGGTATCATGTCAGCTGATACCATAGATCCAAGTGCAAAAAAGGAACAGGAAGGATTTCAGAAGGTGGGAGGAGAAGGGCCGGTGGAATGGCCAGGTGGAGACAAAGAAAAGTGGCAGATTATTCTGGTAGAGACTCTGCTCCTGCCGTGTGGCAGGCCCCGTTCCTGATGGCGGGGAGGGATGTAGCTGGCTCCCCGGTGCTACAACATCTTGGCTTTGCAGTCAGAAAACCTAGGTTCAAATACAACTCTAACGACCTTGCAAGCAAGGTACTTAACTTCATCTGTAAAGGCTCCTTCAAAAGATGTTCAGTGGCTAAATGAAGTATTATACTTTTTTTTTTTTTTAGAGGTGGGATCTACTCTGTTGCCCAGGCTGGAGTGCAGTGGCCTGAAACTCCTGGGCTCAAGCCATCCTCTGGTCATAGCCCCCTAAGTGTCTGGAACTATAGGCACATGCCCCCATGCCTGGCTAATTTTTATTTTATTTTATTTTTTGTAGATAGTGGGTTTTGCTATGTTGTCCAGGCTTGTATTTTTTAGTAAAGCAGTATTACTATTATTCTTATAAAGTGCATATCATCCTGCCTTGTGTTCAAGTTCATTGTTACCACATCTGTCTCCCCAACTTGTGGACAGAGCCTTGTCTCATTGATACTGTTTCTTCCCCTCAGCAACAAACACGAAGCTCCAAAAATATGTTGTATAGGATTGTGCATTGATTTCCAGTTGTTCCATGTTTGTAAATCGTATCTCTTTAACTGAAATCTGAGTACCTTAAGGGTAGGGACCCACCCCCAATATAATTATTGTCACAAAACTGGGCACCAACCTACTGGAGCTCAGGGAGAAGGTTGTGCCTGATGAGAAAACATGTTCAAGTCGTGCTTCTCCCTTGCAGGGATTTCCCAGATGACCCAGGAGTGCAGTGGGACACAGAGCTCGTGGCCAGCATCCTCCTCCGGCACGTAGAAGCAAATGGCATCAATCTGGTAAGGGAACACCTCCCTGAATGGGAAGCCCGGGGTCCTGGTCCCCATCCCACCACACAGTTTATACAACTTTTCCTGTGGCCCCTAAAACACCCAGTGCTTCTCCAGGCCCGCTCTGTAAAGAGGCCCAAACTCCCAGTACTCTCCCTCAACCTACTGAGGAACAGACACACCTTTCAATATCTTTTAGCTCTTTTGTGAGACTGAGTAACTGAATTATCACTGCTCAGATAGAGGCAGAGGTTTTTTCCAAACTGCGTCCTCTGTAATCACCCCCTGCACTCCCACCTCTGTCCTGCACCTAGAAACCCAGGTCCCCAGGAGCCTGCACTGTGACTCTCATTTGCACAGAACTTTTACCAAGCATTTTCACATTCGGAGTATCGTTTTAACTTTAGAAGTAAATGGTAGCGGGGCATGGTGGTGCACACCTGTGGTTGCAGCTACTTGGGAGGCTGATGCAGGAGGATCGCTTGAGCTCAAGCATTTGAGGCTGGAGTGAGCTATGATCACACCACTGCGCTCCAGCCTGGGTGACAAAGCAAAACCCTGTCTCTAAAAAAATAATAATAATAAGGAGAAGTAAATGTTGTTATAATTCTCATTTTACATTGAGGAAATTGAGGTTTCCCAGAGACCAAGCAGCTTGCCCAAGGTAGGCAAGTGGTGAAGCTAGGATTTTAAGCCTTAGTTTCTTTACTCCAGAAAAATACAAAGATAAACTAGTACCCATTACAGGAGGAAAATTTTAGTTGCAATTAGAGCAATAGCAGAGGTTCGCATGTATTTGCAAAAGTGGACAAGCCTAGTGACACCCATCCCAGCTCTTCTGGGATCAGCAAGACTGGACTTAGCCCATGGTCAACTTTAAAGCTGCCAAAGGGGCTTACTGTCTACCTCTAACAAAAAAATAATAATAATCCTTCTTGCCTTAATACCTACAATTCCACCATTTGAAGTCCCACTCATTTGGTTTAAGTTTTGATTAATCTTCATGAAAAGATGTATCCTGCTGGCAGAGAGACATATTAGGCTTTTATCGGTGACAAATTCACTGAGTGGATTGGTTTATTAGACCTTTCTTAAGAGCAGATTTTCACTGATATATTAATCAGACTGTTTTTGTTTTCTGATGACAGACTACAACAGAAACTTAGTACACACAGGCAAAAAGAGGCCCCTAACTGGCTCGCCCTGAATCATATACAGGCTGAGACACAGGTGGGCCTCAGGGGCCCGACCCCACCAGTTCTCTTCTCCATCTTGCTCCGCGTGTTGGCTTCGTTCCTTTTCCTAGCTGGAAAAATAGTCACCAGCAGCTTGCAGGCCCACACTCCCCCACTTCCCCTTCCCAGAGAGTCTGGATATGACAGAGGTGGGTTAGATCCATGGGCTTAGGAGGCAGATGCCCAGCCTTGCCGACTGGGGCTTGCCCTGGCCCTTACCCCCCTGCCCATCCCACACCGTCAGAACTTCCCAGGGCTCATCAGTGCAGATATGTGGACAGAGTGGTCATCAGGGCCACCCTGGAGTGTCCCCGGCACCCCAGTTTCCCAGGGTAGTGGTTTCCTAGGGCCAGTCCCCAAACGCTCTCTTTCCTCCCCTACTTCAGTGCATAAGAAGTGTTGGTCTCCTCAGTTACTCCTGCTTGTAGCATAAGCTCATCTTTTTAAACTTGGATTTCAAGGCCTTCTTTGACCTGACCCTTCCTTAAGTCCTGGACGCTGGTGCGTTGGTCCTTCACGAGGGGCTGGGTCCCTGTCTCAGACCACGTTGCAGCCGCCTGGGCCCTGAGCATCCATGGGAGGAGCCTCAGGGCACAGCCGGCTCTGTGTGCCAGTCCACTCTTAGAAGAGTCTCCCACATTTGGGTCTCAGAAAAGCGGTTTGTGGTCCAGGCCCACCTCAAGACCTTCTTCTCCAAAAAGCCTTCCCTGTGGGATTCCCACAGCACGTGCTGAGAGTACCATGCACACCGCGCGTGTTGCTGTTTATCCTTTGAAGTGCAAACCACGTCGTACCAACTAGACTATAAGGTCCACAAGGCCAGGCCTGTGCCTGGAGCCTGTCCTTCTCCGGGAACTGGAGCGGCCCCAGACGGTGCTCCCGGCCAGAGTCCTGCAGCTTTTGGCGGCCCCTCTCTGCCTCCTCAAGTTCACCTGAGGGGGGACCTTGGTTGTCAGGAGACTCTTGAGTCGATGTAATTGCTGCGAGGAAGGAAATCGTTTAAAACGGCTCTTTACTGAACGAATGACTTGCGGCACACTCGCTGTGGATAAGGAAACTCAAGTGACCGCTGTGCGGTTGGGAAGGAGTCCCCTGGCCTGCACTAGTGCCACAGCGGAAGTATAGGATTGTGCTCACACCGCGGCCGGTGTGGCCATAACGGGCCACCACGGAGCCAATACGGGTTTCCATTCGGCCCCGAGGTCCTGCCAGCACAAGGAGAGACGGCGAAGCAGCAGCGCAGCGGTGCAGACCCGGCAAGGCGCACAGAGCCAGACCTGGGGAGAGCTTCTCGCCTGCGCAGTGCCGGGGCAGACCCAAAGCAAAGCCGCTCTGCAGCCTCGGCGACTGCGCCGGCGGGAACCTGGGCTCTGCCTGGTCCCAGCCCTGCCGCGGCTCCCGAGCCTTCCGCCCTGGTCACGGCAGGGGCGTCCTGAGGGCCACGGGACGGCAGGCAGGACGGGGCTTAGAAAAGTTGAAAGCCGCGCTCCACAGAGGGGCTCGGTAGTGCCTTCTCTGGGTGCCAAGCAGGCTGGAGCCTGGGCCCCGACGCCCCCAGCTCAACCTTCAGTAAATGTTCGTCGGCACCCGCCAAGGGACGTTCCCTCTCGGCTGCGACCTGGGGGTGCAGCGGCGGCCACGCGCACTAGTCCCTGCTCCCTTCGAGCAGGACGTCGGGGCAGCAGCGCTGCTGCCACGTGGGACTGGATGTTTCCTGGGGTGGCCTGTGCGCTGTCGGGCGTTTAGCTGCATCCCTGGCTTCTGCCCACTAGATGTCAGTAGCAACCCCCTCCTCGGTCGCGACAGTGAAAATGTCTCCAGACGTCGCCAGAGGTCCCTGCGGCAAAACCGCCCCCAGGTGAGAACCAGAGTCCTAAAAACCAGAGCAGCCCTCCCATTCCTCTTTGATTTACTGGGGTCCGGGTCAGATTTCATTTGAACAAAGACTTCTGCAGGCCAGGACAAAGGCAAGTGGATGCGGTTCTGTGAAGCCGCGGTCGCCACCCAACCGCCGGGCCGCCCGCCGCCTGCTGGAACCGCGGCCACGCAGCACCGCCGAGCTCCGCCCGCCCCACCCCTGGAAAAATGGTCTTCCGTGAAACCCGGCCTGGTGCCAAAAAGGTTGGGGCCGCTGCTGTAAAGAACCACAGCTGCCATTATTGTCATGTACAAATCTGCAAAAGCCCAAGGAGCTGGGGGCAATTCGGCTCCACCCTGCTTGCAACAGAAAGAAAGGGGGAGATCCTGAGAGGAGGTAGGATGAGGAAGAAACAAAGGCCTTGGAGAGTTTCAAAAGGGACTGAGCTGAACTCCCGTGTGGCTCCAAATCCCCCAGCCGAGGGTGCCCCCAGCCCCCTTCTGATAATCGTCCATGCCATGGCAATGGACTTGGAGTTGACACTCCAGCATTTACTGCCGTACAGTTTTTAAACACTTTCACGTGGTTTCACTTTGTCTTCACCTCAACCCGGCGAGCAAAATAGGGCAGGTGTTGCTTTCCTGATCTCACATGAGGAACCGAGACATTCCAAGTGGAAATAACCTCTGGTGGTAAAGTTCTGTGACTTGCCCAGGTGCCGGCCGCGTTAACCGGTGTTAGAGATGAGAGGAGACTTTGGTCCCCCCACCCGCCCTCATCGTGCTGCATGCAAGAGCAGGCTCAGAACCAGGTACCTGAGTTATGCAATTAACTTTTTTGTCAATAGACTTTATTTTTTAGAGCAGTTTCAGGTTCAAAGCAAAACTGAACAAAAAGTAGTTCCCTCATAAAGTAGTCCCCTCTCCACACACCCAGCCCCTCCCATTATCAATGTCGCCAACAGAGTGGGACATTGGCACAGTCCTAACCTGCCTTGACACATCATCACCCAGAGTCCATAGTTTACACCGGGGTTCACTCGTGGTGTTTATGTTCTATGGGTTCTGACACATGTACCCACTGTTATATAATTAGCTTTCTAGAAGTCTTCAACTCCTTTTTTTTTTTCAGTTTGTCATTATGGGGAATTCCAAGCATATAAAAGTAAAGAAATACAGTTTAATGAACCTCCTTCTTCCAATCACTCAGCCTTAATAATTATCAAATCATAGTCAATATTATTTTCATTTAAACACCTGCTGTATTATTTTGAAACAAATCCCTGGCATCATATTTCATATTTAAATAGTTAAGTGTGCATTTCTAAAAGACATGGACTCTTTTTAACATAACTGTGCAGAACCATTATCACACCTAAAAAATTAATAATTCATTAATATCAGTGTTTTACAATTCCAATTATCTCATGCCATAAATGTGTTTTTATTATATTTTTATAGTTTGAATCAAGATCAGTTAACAAGACTTTAGATTTTCTTTTAATCTATAGCCAACCCCACCTCCCTGCACACATCTTTTTTATTTCCTTGCAATTTATTTGTTGAAGAAACCAGGTTGTCCTGAGAAGAGTCCCAGGGTCTGGATTTTGCTGAATGCATCCTCTGTGATGTAGTTTAACATGCTCCCTTCTCCTCTGTATTTCCTGCAAATTGGTAGTTGGATCTACTTTAGAACTTGATCAGATTTTTTTTTTTGCAAGACTCTATCATAGGTGGTGCCTTCTCCCACCAGGAGGTGCATAATGACTGGTTGTATGTCTTTGGGTGATGTTAGCAGCCATTGACGATCAGTCCCTAAGTTTGTCAGTTCACTAGGGCTGTAACACTTCTATCACTTCTTCTTTTAGTAGCCAGAATATTTCTATAAAGAGAAACTTACCCTCCACTGCCCTTCAGTTACCCACTGACACAGTTTGCATAGGGAAGGTAAATTAAATGCCTGATTCTTTATGTACTTCTTGGTGGAAGAGCACAATACCAACTATCATACAGTCTTGACAAAAAAAAAAAAATTTGCTTCTTTCAAAATAGTGAGTTGGTTGCCTAGTATCGCCATAGTGATCAAGTAATAATATTTTGAGGTTGGGTACTGTGGCTCACGCCTATAATCCCAACACTTTGGGAGGCTGAGGCAGGAGGATGGCTTGAGGCCAGGAGTTTGAGACCAGCCTGAACAAGACCCCATCTATACAAAAAAAATTTTTAAAACATAGCCAGGCATGGTGGTGTCCACCTGTAGCCCCAGCTACTCGGGAGGCTGAGGCAGGAGGATTGCTTAAGCCCAGGAGTTCCAGGCTGCAGTGAGCTGTGATTGTGCCATTGCACTCCAGCCTGGGTGACAGAGCAAGATCCTGTCTCTAAAAAAGAAAAATTCTTTTAAACACAATCATAATATTTTGATCTTTTATCATTACTGATGTTTAGTAGAACTTAAGCATATTTGAGGGGTTGCAGTCTCCTTAACTTATTACCTTTACTGATGTTTACATTGTCCCGTATTTTGCCCGTGGGCATCTCAGCTCCCAAGTCCTTCTCATACAGCTCAGGTAGCTTTTGATAGTTTCTTTGCTGTTCTCACGTGTGACAAGATGTTCAGGTTCATCTGACACATTTCCTGCCCCAATCTGCAGTCAGCCATCGCTCCAAGGAGCCCTGGTTCTTTTCGGTGAGAAATGGTATTTTTAAAACCAAGATGTGGGCACTCGGGACGCTCATCACTATTAGACTAAACATCGTTTCTAGGCCTTTTCAGTGGGCAGAGTAGGAAATCGTTATAGGTAGTTAGTAGTTACCTTCTAAAAAGAAATGTTTTTATTTCATCCTATGTTGAAACTGTCTTGCTAAAACATTTAATTTCCTTTTACCAAGAAAGTGAGTTCAGTATTGTCGTGATGAGCTTGCTGAGCCTCAGGGCCGGCATTTGGAATGTCCTTGATGTTTCTTGAAAGCGCAGCTTATAAGGATGGTACAGGAACAAGCAGGGACTCCCACCTGGCTTTTGGTCAGAACTTGGAGGTTTTTTTAAAAAGCTGAAGCTGCTTTATAAATAATTTTTATATAGTCTCTATGAATTTGATTTGATTTTGTCATTTTCCTGTTTCTGGAGACTTAGGTAGGAAAAAAAACTCTCTGTTTAGTTGCATTTTGGTTCCACGAGAATTGCGATGTCGTGCCCAGAAGCCTAAAAGATCGTCTCCAAGCCTGAAGCCACAGAAAGAGCCTTTCTCGCAGGACTGGACCTGTCAGCCTACCTAGAGGAGTGGAGCATGGACGAAGTGCAATCGTCCTTCTCACCAGGAAACCTTCTCGGACACAGGGTAGCAGCTAAAAATGTTTTCATGTATCCAGGGCAGCCCATTTGTGTGAAACTTCGGGCAAGGGCTTAGTTTGTGAACCTCAGTTTCTTACACTGTCATTTTGGGTTAGTAACGTCTGCCCTGCCTGTCTCATAGGATCCTTGTAAGAACCAAATGGGATGAGGATGGGAGAGAGTTCTGCCAAGGACAACACACTATAAATACGCTGGCGTCATTGTTCCTACTGGTGGAGCCTTCAAAAGGCCAGGAGTTGACTGTAGGTGGGTCAGCCTGCAGTCGAGAGGAAGAAGGGTGACAGGATTGAGCCCAGGTGGGACTAGGGGACTGCAAAATGCAGGTGCGACGATTCTTTGTATTCATACACGTGACTTTAGGAATCTATCAAGTGATGGAGTATTTGGAGCCATGGATGTTGTTGAAGAGGAAGCTTGTTACCTAGAAGTAAACAAAAATGGGTTTTGAATAGTTTGGTGTGTGGAGAGCCTATGTGAGCAGGAAGTTGCCAAATATTAGACGGATTTGTAAGGTTGACGACATTGCCATGTCCCAAACCTCATCTCCAAGGTAGTTTTTCTCCTTACATTAGCTTCCTGTGGCTGTCGTAACAAAATACCACAAACCTAGTGGCTTGAAACAACACAGATTTATTTTTTTACGGTTCCAGAGGACAGAAGTCCAAAATCAGCTTCACTGAGCTAAGATCGGGGTGTGGGCAGCCGCTCCTTCTGGAGGCTCCGAGGGGAGAACCAGTTTCCTCGCCAGCTCCAGCGTCTCCAGGCTTTCTGCGTTCCTTGGGTTGTGGCCTCTTCCTCAGTCTTCAACACGTGTCACTCCAATTTCTGCTTCTGTTGTCACATTGTGTTCTCCTCTGACTCCGACCCTCCTGTGTCCCTCTTATAAGGACCTTCAGGGTCGTATCAGGCTCACCAGCTGATCCAGGTTACTCTCCCACGTCCACACCCTTAACTTACTCACATTTGCAAAGTACCTTTTGCCACACGAGGCAACATCCACAGGTTTCAGGGATTAGGACACGTTTGGGGGAGGATCAATTGTCCTACCAAGAAATCTTTCTCTGGAGCCCCATTCACACCGGGGTGATGGCCCTTCCAAGGATAAGTCACTTTTTAACTGGGACCTGCACTTTGCACTGAAGGGCTGAGACTCTGAGAGGGACAGTGCAGGGGTGGGCAGGTGGCCGGGGGAGAGGGAAACAGCTCAGCTCAGCTTTGGCTGCCCGCCCTGGGGAAGCCCTCCTCTGCCGAGCACGGGATCCCATGGATGCCTGCAGCAATGGCTGAGACGAGAGGCAGGGCGGGGGCTCTGTCAGAGAGCTGCTCGGCTCTAACTAAGGGGGCCATTGCCGTGGCAGAACCCTTCTCTCTGTCCTCAGGAGACCGCCTTGAGATTACCCAGAGTTCACCTGAGTTGGCGCTGGCTCTTCATGACGTTCCCAAAGTTCCCAGATCTCGTGGTGGCCGGATTCTAGCCGTTCTCCCCGTGGCACGGCACATTGGTGCTCACTGAATGTTTGGTGACGGGACGTTGTGTTTTGTGGTGGTTTCCACCGTTTCTGCCTCTCACATTGGCCTTGCGAGGCCAGAGGCCTGACCCGGTGCCGCAGAGGCCAGGGCGCCTTGGACCAGCCCTGACTCCTTCAAAGTCTCTGCCTGTGTCCGCGGCTGCGAGCTTCCGGCCGGCACTGCGGGCGGGTGGTGGCCTGTGAGTGCAGTAACCACACTTGGCTCAGCTGGCAAGACACTTGTTTACTACTTTGGAGAAAACATTAAAAATGTGTCCACTCACCTATCCTCTGGGCACTGCACGTCGTTCTGTCATCACAGGTGAGAACGGTTTTAACTTCAGCGCCTGGTGACGTCAGGTAACTCACATTACGTCTGCTACCGAAATCGTTGGGAAGAAACGCAGCCGTCGCACGGGTCACTAGTTCAGTCTTCCAGGAACCCAGAGGGCAACGTGACAAAGTGAACGTGAAAGAGTTTGGAAAGTGAGAAGTGGTAGAAGCATGAAAATTACCGTTTTTTTATTCCTGTGTGAGCTCCATTGATGAGCACGTAAGAGTGATCTGGTTTGGGATAGAAATACAATGACACTGATCATCAGAAGGAGACTTGAGTGAATTCTGGCGTCCTGTTGTTAAAATTCTTCCATTACCCCCCACCTTCTGCGAACTTTGCCAGCGTGGTGGGACACTGAGGTTCACGGCGGTAACACCGATGCACGGTGACAAGATCCTGAAATGTCTTCTGAATTATTAAAAATGTGCGTGTGTGTTTGGTGCCACAGTTAAAAGGAAGTTAACTGTGTTCTTGTCCTTTCAATTAGGGACCCATCGGTGGCTCTCGTGATAACCTTGCTAGCCAGTGTGGTCCTGCCCACAGGCCACACTGCCTCACAGACGAGACCATCCAGACCCCAGGAGAAGCAACTGTCTAAACGCACGTAGCCGCTGGCCGCTGTCGCAGTGAGCGCGCAGGTCCTCCCAGTCGCACGTGGCGCTTTCTCCCGCAGCCCCGCCACGGGGGCAAGGCGACCCCGCTGCGGCCTCTGCGGCCTCAACCTCCTCGGGTGTGAGATGGGGTTGGTCCCGTGCTCAACAAAGGCTACTGCTCTTATTCTTACACAGGGTTTTCTATGCATGAAGTTGACACGTTTTACAGTTTAAAATAGACCGAGCGAATCCCTTCCCAGCCTATTCCAACCCCACTTCCAGGTTCCTTCGTCCTTGCTGTGTGGTCACCTTCCTTCCTTGGGGACAGTTTGCCTCTTCCCGTCACCCCTAACCAACCATCCTATTTCTTTTCATGAGTCCTTGCTTTCTTTCTTAGATTTCTTTTATTATTCAAGTTATCCTTATTATTGTTATTATTATTATTTAAACTAGCCTTTGGTTCTTTTATCTATCTGTGCAGAAATGAAATGTTGGAACCTAGACTGAGCTTGTGGTTAATAAAATATGTTGATAAATCTGTGAAAATGGAAACAGAGGCAGTCTCTGAATAAATATGCTTTCTCCAGGAATTCGACCCCCAGGGCATGATGGACATTGTCCCTCAAAGCTTTTGTGCCCTCAGTGTGGCATGAGGGACAGAAACCAAATAAATCAGGCCATGTGTGCATGAACAGAGTTCACACGGAGCCAGCCAGGAGCACTAAACGTGCTGAGAAATGGCCAGGCAGATAAGCAACAAAGATACCTGGACCCACATTTCTACCGTGGCTGAATTCCACGTGCTCCACTGGTCAGGAACAAGAGTAAACAGTCAAACCCACAGGAACGGTCTCCATGCAATCAGCCAAAGCAATAGTGACCCGCCACCGAGCTGCTCGGGAGTCAGCTCAGGTGTGCTCCAGTTGACAAGTTTCAGAGTGCCGCTAGCTCCTTTCCTTCCCCAGGGAATGGAGACGGCTACTCCGGAGCGGGCAGTGGAGAAAGCAGAAGGCAGTCTCGAGCGGGACCCTGTGTTTCTCCACAGGTGGTGACTTTTGATGCAGGGGGAGTCAGTGGCCACAGCAACCACGTGGCCCTGTATGCGGCTGTGAGGTATGGTTCTCTGGTGAGGGGGGTGGTTCATTTTGCTCAGGGCCCCGGGTTTCTGAAGCACTTCCCTCGTGTTATCTGGGCCCCATGAAAGTCACTGCTGGATTATCCGTGTTGCTCACTACGTCTCACCATGTCCTGCCGAGATGTCTCTCTCAAGTCCTAGCAGGCATGCCCATCTCCTGAACAGCCAAATTGTTTTTACCCTCTGGATACTGAAAATGGGGTAACGTCATAGTTCTGTCTTTGCTGTGGCCACAGAAAGCTTTAGGGCCACGTTTGCAGCCCCTGTAGCCCGTGGACGAGACTTTGAGGAATGCGTTCTGTGACTCGGTGTGCCTCCTGGCTTCTCTCCCCTTCCTGTAAGGTGACTTACTGTGTCATCTTCCACTAGGGACTTTGTTTGCTAGCTCAAATCTTTCTTTGAAGAAGGAGGATATACGCAGATAACATGAAATCTCATTTGCTCTTCACAGTCGCCCTATTCTTCTGATATTTATCTACGTTTTACCGGTAAAAACAAAATGGAACCCCAAAATAGTGAGTGACGACGTAGGGTCATACAGACGTGGACCGTGTCTCCTGTCCTCCAGTGAAGTGCTTCTCTTGGGCCCCTGACCAGCGGTGTGGGGGGCTCATCCTCGCTACTGAACGGAAGGACTTATCTGATAATCTTCTAAACATGCCCGACCTTCTCGGGCCAGAGCAGTGACATGTGAAGCTGGGCATGGCCTCCCCAACCGTGAGTTCCAACCACCTCATTTTACCGAGGCCGCAAAGTGTTTGCCCGGCACGACAGGGCTGAACCATGGCGGAGGCAGCAGCGGGACCCAGGAGTCCGGCTCTCCGCCCGTTATTCTGTCAGATGCGTGTGACCAGTCCAACCCGAGCACCCTGCAGTCTTGTCCCGAAATCCTACATCGCCTAGTGGAAGACGCTATTAATAGAAATGATGACCCGTGTCCTCTCTCCAGACGGCTCTCTCTGTGTCCCTGACCGTGGGGTGAGGGGAGGCCAGACTGCTCGCCCCTCTTTGAAAGACTGTTCACTTCCCGCCCAGCCAGAGGCCACAGCTATGGAGCAGACATGTTGCTCATGGCATCAGGTCCCTTCAGATTCAGGAAAGACACATCCCCCAGTCACAGTCCGAGATGCAATTTTTTGTGAAGATACGTGGGAAAATGGGGCAGCCCAAGCGTGGTCTTTCCAACCATGTGGTCACCAGGGCTCTCTCCCTGACCCCTCGGGACAGAGTCCTCCGTGGCCTTAAGGGCTGTGAGTGTGACTTTGGGGCGTGCGCCTCCAGTGCCGCCTCTCTCCTCGGGTCCCCTGACCCCTGACCATCTCACACTCGGAATGGCCCCAGGGCTCTGCCCAAAGTGAGGGAAAAGTCACCTCATTCCGGGGATCCCAGAAACCTATTTCAGGTTTTTCTTCTTCTCAGGCTCTGCCAGACAGTCGGTTCCATACATTTGTCAGTTCTCTCTCGACGTCTCTAACCCTGCTCCCAAGAGTCCCCTCTTGTGCCTGTGCGTGTCTGTGGGGAGGGCTGCCTGCCCGTCCTCCTCCGCCCCCCGCTTGGTAACAGCCACGCAGGGGAGAGGTTTGGAGCTCGCTGCTGCTGGGCCTCCTCGTCCCCCCTCTGTAGGCAGCGAGCGCAGAATGGCCTTCCCTGCCAGAAGCGGGGAGTGGGGAGGTCGGAAAGGAGAAAGGAAATATCAGGGAAGAAAGAGCATTAATGCTTTAAAATACTCCCCTACCATACTCACAACTTCAAGAGAAAAACTTTGAAGAGTCCACAGTAGCTACCTTCATCCTCTAAGGGCAAAGCTTGGACCAGGGCACCGTGAGCCACAGACCGGCCTCCGATTGGCTGTCCTTGGGCACGGTGCCCACCTGGCCCCCTCAGCTATAGCCAGAGGTGTGGAATCCTGGAAGTCTATGTGGGGATTTATGCAATAGAAACTACCCAGAAGCCCCTGTGGAGGGGACCACGGGCAGGGCAGGCCTCCGCCATGGCCCCTCTGTCCCCTGCAGAGGAACAGACGATTCTCACTCTCTCATTCTCGCCCCTTCCCTCCTCCAGGGTCCTGAGCTCAGAAGGGAAGTTACCTAAAGGTAAGGCCTGTCCCTGTTGCAAAAGGCTGCTACTTTCTCCCTCTAAAAACTTACTAGAGAGAAATTTGCAAACATGCAGAGGGCTGCCCCAGGCCGAGCAGGGGCAGGGAGGAGGAGGCTGATCGCACCCTTCCTGACCCAGCTCGGGTGCCCGGCACGTTACATCCCGGGCACGTGCCTGCAGCAGGGCTGCCTCCGATGACCAGGGAGGCCGGGCTTGCCCCTCCTGTCAAGCTCTCTCCCGGGGTAGGTCTTTTCCACCCCTGGCATTCTTCCTGTCTGTCCACCGAACTCACATCCCATCCCCCAATTAACTAGCCAGGTTGTAAATGACCGACGGGTGCTTGATGGCCTAATGTGCTTGAGCGAGGACTCTTCCCAACCTCGGGAAGGTGTCTGACCCCACCTGCCGTTCACTGCACGACACCAGGCTTAGCCTCTGAGCCAGTTTCTGGTCTGTCATACCTCACAGGAGCGATTTGATGATTCAACCAAGGAAAACAAAAGATGTGCCCTTCCTGCGTGGGCTGACTGAGCCCACCAAACTGTAAGGTCCTTAAAACGTGACTAGTCCATTCTATTCTTTTGTCAACCCTGTGACACGGGCAGGTCTCACACTGCCAACACCATTTCACAGATTAAGAAACTTGAGGCTCAGAGTGGTTAAGGGACATTGCCAAGTCTGTCAGTCCTTGAGTGACAGAGCTGCGGCCAGGTCTCTGGCCTCCCAGTGCAGAAATTCCTGTCCCCATCACCTTTCCCTTGGCCTTGAGGTAGCCAGATCCCAGCCCCTTCTTGCGAGGGCATGCGGCGGGTAGAAGGTAGCCAGCCGGGTCTTCCGTGGCCCTTTTGTTCTTCCTGGCTCCGGGAATGATGGGCAAAGAGCAGCTTTGGTGCCATGGAGACGCCTGGCAACCCTGCGGCCACCAGCCTGCCCTGCTCTGAGCCACAGGGGAGAGGGAGGATGCTGGGGGGAAATCTGGCTGGGCACCAGGCTCCTCACTGCTCCCCGCCCTCCCACCAGGGTGCTCCGTGCTCACGCTGCAGTCTGTGAATGTGCTGCGCAAGTACCTCTCGCTCCTGGACCTGCCCTGGTCCCTGCTCCACTCCCGGGACGTCCTCTTCGTGCTCTCCAGCGCAGAACTGGCACGGGCCAAGGTGAGGATGGCAAATTCCTGGTCACCTCGACTCAGATCTGTGCCCCAGACCCCCTGCCCCTGCAGAGGCCCGGACCGAAGGCCTTCCACGGCGACTCAGCGTCTGTTCCTTGGTGTTAGGAGCAGGCCGGCTAGACCTTGGAAGGCATAGGTTTTCAATGACTTTGGCCTTCTTTTCTGATTATAAAAGATGGACATGGTGGCATGTGCCTGTCATCCCAGCTGCTCAGGAGGCTGAGGTGGGACGATCGCTTGAGCTCAGAAGTTCAAGACCAGCCTGGGCAACATAGCAAGATCCGCCTCATTTAAAAACAATAATAATATGCTTTTTAAACAAGTAAATAACACATGCTTATTGTAGAAAATCTAGAAATACATAAAAGCATCAGGAAGAAAATGAAAATAAGAAAGATTACCTGCAATCCCACCATTCAGAGGTAATCATTGTTAACATAGTGGGCTACATCCTTCTACTCTTTTTATATATATATATATTTTTTTTTTTTAATGCAATCACACAGTCCTTACTGTTTAAAACTTGCTTTAACAATATATTATGAACATTTTCTCCTGCGTGATTAAGTATTCGAGTTATAATGGCTGCCTATTATGCCAGTGTATGGATGTGCCATAAAATACATCATGAAGCTGTCCAGGTGCAGTCGCTTACGCCTGTAATCCCAGCACTCTGGGAGGCCGAGGCAGGAGGAAAACTTGAGCTCAGGAATTCGAGACCAGCCTGAGCAAGAGCAAGACCCGTCTCTACTAAAAATAGAAAAATTAGTCAGGCGTGGTGGTGTGCACCTGTAGTCCCAGCTGCTCCGGAGAATGAGGCAGGAGGATTGCTCGAGCCCAGGAGTTTGAGGTTGCTGTGAGCTAGGCTGACGCCACAGCACTCTAGCCCAAGCAACAGATGAGACTCTGTCTCAATAAAAAGAAAAAGAAAAATCATGAATCCCTTATTGCTGGACATTTTGATTTACCAATTTTTCACTGGGACACACGGAGCAGTGCTCCCAGCTTGAGCTCAAGTGGATTCAGACCTGCCGGGAAGCTCTGGAAGAGCCAGGGAGGCAGCCCGCAGAAGCCGCTTTGCCAGCTGCAGCAGAGCCAGGCCCAGGGAGGCCCTGCCAGGGAGACTCTCAGCTGTCAGCGGGGCAGGTGGCTCTGAGTGCCACCATCCTTAGGGAGAGGGCGAGTTGAGGAGAATCGTTCCCCAGTTTGTCCCCAGGTGCAGCCCCCAGTGGACGTAAGTCCTTCACGGAGGGAAGGGGAGCAGTGAGGGAAAACTGAGAGCCGAGCCGGCCGTGGCGGTGCACGCGTGTAGTCTCGGCTACTCTGGAGGCTGAGGTGGGAGAGTCGCTTGAACCCAGGAGTTAAAGGCCGGCTTGGGCAACAAAGTGAGACGCCCCCCCATCTCTAAAAAAAAGAAAAAGAAAAAGAATTGAGAAAACCATTTTGTTTGAAACTCAAGATAATGATTTGTTTGTTTATTTATCTTCGTTTTCTAAATTTACTACTATAAACCTTTACACCCACTAAGAGGCACTTTGCTAGATGCTGATAATGCAGGGCTGAGCAGAAATATTCTCGTTTCTTCTATAGTTCATTAATTTTGTACTTTATTATTTCTGTCTTCATTTATGTTTTATTCTATTCTTTTTTAAATCTCTTGAACTTGAAAGGTTAGCTTCATTTTCATTTTCGATCTTTAAGAATAATACACTTTAATACTATTAATTTCCCTGGAAGTATTCCTTTAGCTACACTTGACAAGTTTCATAGTTCTACTGTCATTTAGGGATAAGTAATTTATAGTTGCCATTGTGAGTTCCTATTGAATCTATGAGGTTTCTAGGGGTGTAGTTTATAGATTACAAATGTGTGTGTCAATCCTCATTATTCATAGTTCCATATTTGTGAGTGTGTCTGCACTTGCTAAAATTCATTTATAACTTCAAAATCAATACTGGCGGGTGCTTTTGTGGTCACAGACACTCACAGAGCGGTGAAAAATCTGAGTCACTGGTGCACACATGCATGTTCCCAACTGAGGTTGCACAGGCAACACGCACCTTCCTGTTTCAGCTCTCATACTGTAAACAACTGTCCTTTTCATGGTATATTTAATGCCCCATTTTTCTCATTTTTGTGGGGTTTTTTAATTTGGTTATTTAAAATGGCCCCTAAGCATGGTGCTAAAGTGTTGTCTTGTGTTCCTAAGCACAAGAGGCTATAATGTGCCTTACATGTGTTTGATAAGCTTCATTCAGGCATGAGTTATGGTGTTATTGGCCATGAGTTCAATGCTAATGGATCAACAATATATATTACATAAGAAGTCTTTAAATAGAAACGCACATAAAACAAAGTTATGTATTGATTGGTATTGATCTATTGATGAAAATGTGGCCAGAGGCTTGCAAGAACCCAGCCCTGTATTTCCCCTAGGAACAATGGTTCAGTAGTCACTAATTCAGTGTTCTCAGTGCCTTCATAGAACATAACTACTGCAAATAATGAGAATCGACCGGATAGATGTTTGTGTGCATGTGGTCTTTTGGTTGTTGATTTATAATTTAATAGCTTTGTGGTCTGTAAATGTGGTTTGTATAACACTGATTTTTAAAAATTTATTGAGATTTCCTTAGTGCCTTAATTTACGATCAATATGTTCAATTTTTGTAAATGTTAATATGTGTTCCTAAAAAGAACATGTGTTCTCTACTTGTTGCATTCTGGGTTCTAGATATAACTAGTAGATCAGGCTTAGTGTTGGTCCAAACTTTTTTTTTTTTTTGGAGACAGGGTTTCACTCTGTTGCCCAGGCTAGAGTGCAGTAGCATCATCACAACTCACAGCAACCTCAAACTCCTGGGCTCAAGCAATCTTCCTACCTGAGCCTGCTGGACAACAGGTGCGCATCACCATGCCTGGCTGATTTTTGTATTTTTGGTAGAGATGGGGTCTCACTATGTTGCTCAGCCTGCTATCAACCTCCTGGCCTCAAGCAATCCTCCCACCTTGCCCTTACAGGTCAAAACTTTTATATCCTTTTTTTTACCTTTTGATTTATTACCTTTTGGTATAAGTATGTAAAGATCTCCCATCTTGAATCAGGATTTGTCCATTTGTCTTTACGAATTTTTGTTTAATGTGTTTTTAGGTGCAGAAAAAAATCAAAGCTGTTATACCTTGTTAAGCAGATTGTTGCCTTTATTATCCTCTAATGTCTCTCTTTAGTAATGGTTTCTGACTTACATACTATTTTAATAATATTGCTATACTAGCTTTCTTTAGGTAGTATCTGCATGGTTTACCTTTTTCTATCTTTAATCCTTTAATATTAGGAACTAATATTCAGCAGCTGAATGATACAGTACAATATAACTGGTAAAATCATAGTTTTGAAGCCTTTTGCTGTGATTTTTAGTTGTGTTTTCTGAAAGTAGCATATAGTTGGTTTTAAATCCTGCTGTGAAATATCTTATAGGGAGTCTATTTAGTATTTGGACTTATATCTACTATCTAATTTTGTGTTTTCTAAACCATTTCCCGCCCCACACCCAATTTCCTGCCTTCTGTTGGGTTGGTCA
>RJWJ010022879.1:0-26281 GCA_004363605.1 Indri indri | reverse complement strand
AAGCATATTTGCTCTGCTAAAGAGGAAGGACCCACCTGCCTAATGACTGAGTGTCATTCCCGGAAAGGCAATTACAGCCCGGCAAACACCCTCGTTTCCTGTGAAGAGCCGGGAAATGAGGACTGTGAAGGGCGAGGGTGGATGGGCTCCTACAGCTGCTGCTAGAGCCGAGCGAGCGGCCTCGAGGGAGTCTGCAGACGTCTGCATAGTGCAGGAGGCAGAAGCTCAGAGAGGCCAAGAGACTTGCCCAGGGTCACACAGCTGTTGCAAGGGGGTGTTTCCCAGTTCTGTGCCGCCTCCCTCCGCCCTGACCCTCTGAGCCCCGTCCCTGTTTCAGAAGAACACAGGGAAACAGGCAGCGAACCTTCCCCTCACCGTTCGAGGTGGGAAAGAGAGTAAGTAGGTCAGATTTTAATTCGTAGGTCCCCCGCCCCCACCCCTGCGTGGCTGAGCCGAGAGGACCCTTAACATATGGGTAAACTGAGGCCAGCATGTGTCACTTGTTCAGGGTGTCCTGCTTTGCTCCGGATCATCTGGCCTGGCCAGGGTGGGGCTCCAGGAGCCCCCTTCTCCTGGTGCTCCTCTGCTTAGGGAAACGGGAGTTTGTGAGAAGCCTAAAGAATCTGCTCCTAGCCTGGGCAACACAATGAGACCCCGTCTCTACAAAAAAAATTTAAGCCGAGCGAGGTGGCATGTGCCTGTAGTCCCAGTACTCAGGAGGCTGAGGCAGGAGGATGGCTTGGGCCCAGGAGTTCAGTTGCGCTGAGCTGTGATTGCGCCACTGCACTCCAGCCTCAGCCTGGGCAAAAAAGCAAGACCGTGTCTCCAAAAAAAAGAAGAATCTGGAGAGCGTTTGAACAACAGCAAAGCAAAGAGTTTTCAATTCAGGCAGCAGCAGGCACAGCCCCAGCATTGGCTCACCTTTCCCCCAGCCCTCCAGCCTGAGCAGCGTGGGCGGGCACCCGTCCGGTTCTTGCTGCGTCCTCTTCTCCCCGGGCCCTGCCCGGCCTGACCCGTGGGAGCTGGCACTGTGCGGCAGCCCCCCTGGAGTGTGTGCTCTGTGGGGCACAGAGAAGCCACCAGCTCCCAGGCCCCCGTTACCAGCCCGGGACCCTTACCCATGAGAATGTGTAGAAATGGGTGTCGTGTGAGGCTTCGAGCTCCTGGGCAGCTGGGTTATTTGGGGCAACTTCTTTTTAGCCAGTTCAAAGTTAAATGCTAGAAATCTCTAAGTAATAACAGCAAGGCCTTTTTCACGAAGTCTTTTTCTGTGCCAGCCTTGGGCATGGGACATTCTGTACCTTAGACTCACCCAATCCTGACGGCAGCCCTGAGGGGCGGACGCCGTATCATCTCAACTGCACAGGCCAGAAGACCGAGGCCCAGAGCGGCTGAGTGAGTTGTTTGCCGTCGCAGGACTTGGCGGGTGGAGCTGGCGCTCAGGCCCCTGACTCCAGGGCCTGTGGGTCGTTCAGAAGCCCCTGCCCACTCAGCTCTTGCTCACGCGGCCGCATTAAGTTAGGTGCATTTAATTATGCAGATTTGGTCCAGAATCGGTCACTAGTGTTGATCCCGTGAGAGAGTCTGTGACTGGAGCCATCAACTGCACCAGCCTCTGAATGCTTCCCCTCGGTTCTTACAGCTGCTTAGTGAGACTTGGAGGCCAGGGGGTGCCCTGGACATACCCAGGCACAGGTAGGTGGGCAGGGCCAGGGCTGGAATAGTGAGGACCCTGATGTCCGGCCGTCATCGTGTGTGTGTGTGTGTGTGTGTGTGTGTGTGTGTATAAACTTTTTATTGAGATGTAATTCGTATACCATAAAGTTCACCCTTTTAAAGTGTACAGTCCAGTGGCTTTTAGCATATTCACAGTGTTGTACAACCATCACCACTATTTACTTCCGGAATGTTCTTACCACCCCGAGAGGAAAGTCCATACCCGTTAGCAGTGGCTCCTTGTCTCTCCCCAGCCCTGGCAAATCAGATGCCAGGCAACTTTCCGTCTGGGTTTGCCTAATCCGGGCGTTTCATACACGTGGGCTCACAGCGTGTGGCCCTTTGAGCCAGGCTTCTTTCACGTAGCGCCGCGCTTGCCGGGTGCGTGCGTGTGGGAGCGCGCTTCAGCACTTCGTTCGTTTTACGGCCAAGTAACGTTCCGCTGCACGCGTGGAGAGCACACGGTGCGCGTCGATGGGCACACGGGTTGTTTCCACCTCTTGGCTCTTACGAGAATGCTGCTGGGGACATCTGTGTGCGAGCTTTAGTGTGACGTGTGTTCGTTTCTGTCGGGTGTACCTGGGAGCGGAATTGCTGGGTCCCCTGGTGACCGTGAGTAGCTCTGTGAGGACCTGCCCACCTCTTTTCCACGGCGGCTGCACCGCTGTGCGCTCCGACGCGGGGTAGGGGGGGCGGGGGTAAGTTGCCGTGCATTCTCACCAGCACTTGTTGCTTTCCAGTTTTTATTCTGGCCACACCAGTGGGTGTGCAGCGGGGTCTCGTTGCAGTTCTGACTCGTGTGTCCCTGGTGACTGAGGATGCTGAGCATCTTTTTATGTGTTCGTTGGCCATTTGTATGTCTGCTTTGGAGAAACGTCTGCTCACATCCTTTGTCCCTTTTTTGATTGGGCCGTTTGTGTTTTTATGGTTGAGTTATAATTGTTCTTTACGTTTTCTGGGTCTAGACCCTTATCGGATACTGATTTGTGAATCTTTCCTCCTGTTTGGTGAGTTGGCTTTTCGCTGTCTTGGTTGTTTTCCTAAAGCGCCAAAGGTTTTAATTCGCGCGTGGTCCAGTCCTCTCACCGTCTCCTGATTCCTTCCTTTGGTGGCTTTTCTTTTTAGGCACAGAGGTGTGTGTACTTTGCATAATGGTCTTTAGACGCAAGGAGAAGTCTTAGAGCGCAGGTCCCTCTGGGTTGCAGAGGGCTGCCAGGTTAAGGACCGACCCAAGCCTCTTTCTATCTTGATGGTTTTGGATGGCGTTGTCCCTGAAGGACACTCTGTGTGACCCACCTTCTTAGAATCCAAGGCTCTGGGTGCCCTGGCTGTGCTCGGCTGTGAAGGCCTTTCCCCCACGCTCAGTGGCCGGAGCTGTCCATGCCCATGTTGTCCTGCAGGTGCTGCTGGAGCATCCGTGGGGGGCGGCCCCTCTCCAGCGTCCAATGTGACCCCTACTGGTGTGCCTTGGGCTGTGAGACGCTCGACATTGACGATGCCTGTGTGGTTTTGGTCCGTGGTTGGCATGGACTGTGACGCTCCCTGCTCTCTCAGCCCCTGACGTGCAGGAATTACCAGCATTGACTGCAAAGGACGAGGTTCAGGTCTGCACCCTGGCATGTCCTGTGTGGCCTCGGACTAGTCACTTGACCTCCGTGAGCCTCTCTTGCCTCCCCTGTGAAAGGGCAGCCCCGGTCAACACCTGCCGCTGGGTGGGCGAAGACCGAGTGGGCTTCTCTGGACTAAAGAAGGAGCAAGAAGCTCCGCGGGGGGCGAGGAGGAGCCCCGGCCGGGATTTGGGCGGGTGGAAGGGAGTGGGCTGGCCACTGCAGGCCCAGCCCTGCCAGGTGTCTGCGGGAGAAAATGTGAGACGCGGCCGCCTGCGCTTTCCCCGTGGGGACCCCTCGGCTTCCTCTTCTGTGGAATGCGTGCAGGGATGAACCTGATGGGCCACAGCTATGGACCGTGGAGGTCCAGATGTGGGTCTGACCAGGCCTGCAGCTCTGCGTGGGTGGGACCCTCCCACCCCGCACGGTTTCGGGCTGAGCAGGTTGGTCTCCTGCTGCCCAGGAGGCCCCACCCCGGTCCCCCCACACAGTGCTGCCATGCGGTCTCTGACTCACTCTCGTTTCCCCTCCCGCCCACAGGCAGCTGCTGAAGACGGAGCTGGGGTCCTTCTTCACGGAGTACCTGCAGGTGGGTGGGCTGTGCCCGCCGGCCACGCTGGCTGTGCTTCCTGCGGGGGCTGGGAAGGAGGGGGAGGCACCTGCTCTCGGTGGGGAGGGGCACTAGCTCCACCACTGTCTGCCTGGGGTTCCGAGGACTCGCCGCCCCGTGACTCAGTTTCCCCACACAGCCAATGTGGAGCATTGCAAAGGTTAATGATGATAAGGTGCAGGTGCAGTCTTAGCGCTGTGCTGGGCACATGATGGACGGAAGTTTTGTTACCCATCCCCCTCCTCCCAGAGTGTCAGCCTGGGATCCCAGACGTCGTGTTTGGGTCGTCTGCACAGCCCCGCGCCCTGAGCCTCGTGGTGACAATGTCGTTGTAGCATCAGCATCTCCCCAGGCCTCTGTCCCAGGACTACAGCACTTAGCTTTCATTGTGCCCTACCTGGCCAACAGGCCTACGTGGTCAGTGGACACGCGGACCCTGGGGCTCAGAGCAGGGGAATGACCTGCCCTGAGGTCACACAGCGGCGGGGGGGCGAGGGGGGCCATGAGCAATGCGGGGCCCTGTGCAGAACTCGGCCCCTCCGCAGGCTCAGAGCGAGGCGCCCGCCTTGCCCGTGGGTGGGCTAAGGATGGGCCTGTGATTCCTCACAGTGCATGGTTTCAGGGTTTAAAAATTATTATTATTTAACAGCTTCGTTGAAGTATAATTCACATGCCATGCTATTCCCTCATTAAAGGGTACAATTTAATGGTTTTTAGAGTATTCACAAAGTTGTGCAACCGTCACCACTGTCCAATTCCAGAACTTTTCATCATGCCAAAAAGATGCTCCCTTCCCCCACCCCGCCCCCCGCCCCAGCAGGAGGCAGCCGCTGTTCTACTTCCCGTCTCTGCGTCTGCCTGTCCTGGGCATTTCGCGTCAGCCGAGTCGTACAGCGCGTGGCCTTTCCTGTCTGGCTCCTCTCTCCCAGCAGGATAATGTTGGCAAGGTTCGTCCCGGCTGTAGCATGAGTCAGTACTTCATTCCTTCGTGGCTGAATAATGTCCCGTTGTGCAGACAGGCCACATTTTGTGTATCTGCCCCTGCGTTGGTGGACACTTGGGTTGTTGCCACCTCTCGGCTGTTGTGAGCAGTGCTGAGACCACACGGTTCGTGCTCAGCCGAGATGTGCAGGCAAGGTCCACGCGGTGTGGCGGTGGCCCACAGGCCCGGCCTTTGGTAATGAGGCTCCCTCTTGCCTCAAAGTCCTTTCTTCACCGTGGGGTGTGCAAGGCCCCCAGCACAGGGGGCTCCAGGATGTCCCTGTGGCCACCTCCTCTGTCGTGACAGCTCCAGGTCAGGTCAGTTGTGACCTCCCAGGGTGAGCTTGAGGCTCCAGCTCGGCGGCATCGGGCTGTGGGACCCCAGTATGTCACTTCACCTTTCTGGGCCTCAGCTGCCTGGTGAGCTCTTGGGGGCCCTGCCAGCCAGGACTCCCCAGGGCACCCACGCGACAGTGATGGCACCTCCGTGTGTCCCTGCAGAACCAGCTGCTGACCAAAGGCATGGTGATCCTCCGGGACAAGATCCGCTTCTACGAGGGTGAGTGTGGCGGCCCGTGGCCGGGGCCAGGCTGCGTGCCGGTGTGGCTGCTGGGAATTGTGGCACGGCCAGGCCTCTCTGCCCCTGCACTCTGGGCGGGAGGCGCAGCTCTGGCCGGGGCCAAACAGCCTGGGGTAGCAGGGCCAAGATCCGCACCCACGAGAGGGCCTCGGGAGAGGGTCTGGCCCCCGAAACCGGCCGGAGCCAGGAAGGTCCCTGCCTCACCTCACTGCCCACACCCGTGGGGCCTTCTGTCCCTGAGTGGTCCCATCCCAGAGGCCTAGGAGAACCCCAGTCTGGGCTTTGAGGCTCGGAGGACAGAGATTGCCCTTGTGCTCACAGAGGAAGGGGCAGGTGTTCGTGGCTGTGAGGGGGCTGCAACCTGAGCGTGGCGGGGGGAGTTTAGGTGAGTTTTCTCTTTCAAGGATCACACCCACCCTATGAGGCCTTCAGGTCATCATTCCCGAAGGGGGACAACACGGTAATGACAGGCAATCTGGCCACGGCCACACTGCACATCGGGGGGGAGGCAGCATTTGAACCCTTTGCCTTTCTAGAGGCCCCCGAGGTTCCAGCTGGCCTCTCTGCCCCTCAGCAGGTGGGCACAGGCCTTGGCCACCTGCCAGGTCCTGGCACTGTCGGGCTCCCAGGGTCTGAGGGGTTTGGGGCAACAGCCAAAATGCGGGCGTCCTCTTCGGAGTGAACCTGGGTGGGGAGAGGTCAGGTGAGGGGAGGGCTTAGCTCAGCTGGTCTCCCTTGCTCGGGGTGCTGCGTGCCAAGCCCGGTGCTGGGCTCAGGCTCCATAACCGTTTGTTGAGCACCTACGGTGCGCCAGGGTCCGGACATGTGCATACTCTGTGCCAGGCTCACACTTGATCCCCAGCAGCCCTGTGTAGGAGCCACGATTGTCGCCACCGAACATACGGGGAAGGAAAGGCACCGAGAGGTCCGGTATCCTGCCTAGGCCACGTGGCTGCTCCGTGGCAGAGCCAGGGTGCAAAGTGGGCAACTGACGCTGGAGCCCACACTCCTCCCTCTGCTGCTCCGGGTTCCTGTGAGGCCGTGCTCTGACCCTGGGAAGAAGGGTGCTCCCCATTTCACAGAGGGGACACTGAGGCCTGGAGGCCTGGCGTGTTCCTTCCTCACCTGCCCCACGCACAGTGGGTGGGGCCGGCCATGGCAAGAACAGAAAGGTCGTGAGAACTGTCAGCCCGAGTAGGGAGGCACAGATAGCCGGGGGCCTGGGTTGGCTTCCTGGAGGAGGCAGCATGTGAACTGGGGCTATGGGCACTTGGCATTGAGGAGGGTGCCCTCCCCCGCCCCTCCTGACTCGGCACATTCCGGCGGTGCCTGCGCCTCCCACCAGCTCCGGCCCAGGGAGCGGGGACGGCTGGAGAAGGGGAGCTTTGTGCGGTGTGCGGAGCTCTGCCTGAGCAGCGGCGAGCGCCTGCCTGGCGGAGGGGGCAGAGGGCGGCCCTCGCGAGCCCCGCCTAGGGGCTCGGCCTCACCCTCTGCCTCGCCAGCCCTGCCCGACCTCCCCGGCCTCAGGGACAGGCCTGCAGCTCCAGGCTGGGAGTCAGACCCTGGCCTCTGGTTCCCACTTAGCTGTAGACACAGCCTTTCCTCTCTGGCCTCCGTGCCCGACCTTTGCACCGTGGGGTGGGACGGGCTCCATGCACATGTCAGGCCCAGGTGGCCTCTGGGAACCCAGAGATGGACCATATGGTGACAGTGCAGTATGATGAATGTCAGGGGGACGGGAAGGGCTAATTCCACTTTGGCAATTAGGGAGGGCTGCGTGGAGGTGGTGGCCCTTGAGCAGGGCCTCAAAATGTGGACGGCTGGTCCCCTTCGGCCCTCATGCAGCTGACTCCGTACGCTGAAGGGTGGCCTTAGAACTTCCCTTCCGTGCTTCCCACCCAGTTTTGTGTCCCAGTGGGTCTTCTGGAGTCTGCTCGCGGCCATGGAGGGTGCAGATGGAGGCAGGGGGGCCCCGCACGGGCAGCCCCAGGACCTTGCCACCTGCCCCTTCTCTCCAGCCTCTAGTGAGGCCTTGGACTTCGGCCCCTGAGCAGATCGGTTCCTGGGAGCGGGAAGCTTGGAAGACCAGCCTGGAGGTGGCGGGCCCCCCAGGAAGAGCGTGGAAGGCTGGACCACGCCGAGGTTGTGGTTTGATGGTCTCTGGGTGGCGGTGGCTTATGGGAATTGGCTCCGGCTGCCGCCAGGGTCACTTCTTGACAGCCAGAAACTCGGGAGCTCTGAGGAGGAGCCCGTGGTCCTCTGCTGGCCCCGGCCCTGGGGTGTGCATCTCTTGCCCACCAGGGAATCTGAACGTGGTGTAGGTCGTGCAACCAAACTGCGCTTCCTGCGGCCTTCACACACGGGCCTTCCCTCCACTTACAGGAGCCTCTGCTGTGGCCTCTGTCACTGCCTTGTGGTCCTCACCGTCCCTTGGTCTTTGTGGGCTGTGAGACTTGGCCAGATCAGCCCGGTTCCTTCCCACGTGGGGGTGCTCATTGTACCCATTTTGCAGAGGGGCTGCCATGGAGGTTCAGTTCAGGGGACTTCCCTCGGGCCCCCCAGCATGGTGGGAAGCAGGGCCTGACCCCGGGCCTCTGATTCGGTGACCCCGACAGCCCCACTACACTGCCCGGAGCAGAGTCACTGGCGGCGAGTGCAGCCAGCAGACGAGGCCACCCTTCCTGGCCTGGCGGTCGGTGCAGCTCCGGCGGCCGGACTCTGTTTTACGGCATCTGTTCCCCACAGCGTTTCCGCCCCGTGGGCCGGGGACGGCCTGTGCTCAGCAGAACGCTGGCCTGGCGGGCGCCCAGGCCACCCCACGGCTGGCCCAGGGACTAAGCCGCCTTTCTTCTCGCCGCGACGACGGCAGGGAACTGAAGGGACTTTGTGTGCAGGCACCATTCCACGTTGCAGTGAGCGCCCTCCCAGCCCAGGCATTCCTGCCGGCCTCCGTCGCCTTCAGAGCCAGGTGTGGGCCACCTGGGAGGGCTGCTGGGCCACACACGGCCGGGCTGCGCTGTGGCCCTCCCAGGGCTGCCCCTGGCCAGGCCCCACTCCCAGTGCTGGAACCCACAGAGACCTGGGGCTTTTGGGGAGGCGGTGCGGGGCCCACGGAACGTGAGGAAAAGAGGAGAAGGCCTTTGTCTGGCCTCATCATTCCCATGGAAACCTCTCGGCAGTTCTGGCCTGACCTGCGGCCAGGAGGTGGCCAGCGTGCAGGACTCTTCCCTCCTCACTGGGAGACACCCACAGCAGCCCCATTTTTTCCAGCCGTTTGCTATCCTGGCTCCCAGGCGGGAGCCCCTCCAGGCAGCAGAGGCCTTGGGGACACGTGCCGGGGCCTGCTCAGCTGTAGGCCCAGTAGCCCATGTCCCAGCTTCTCTACTCTATCCAGGCAGAAAGGCCGAGGGTTCTGCGTGTTGCATCTCTTAGTAAAGCCCAGAGCCAGCTTGGGGCACTTGGGATGTCCCCATCTCCCAGGGCCAGCAGAAATGCTCCCAGAGCTTGTCTATCTACTTCAGAGGTTCACACACCAAGATGTGCCCCCACGTGCCATCAGTCTGGCAAGCCCAGCCCCCATATCCAGCGTGCATAGCACCTCCTCCAGGAAGTCCTCCCTGCCTGACCCTCTCCCCCTCTCTCCTCCCTTGGACGTGGTCCCACTGTTGGACGTGGTCTTTGTGGCACCCCAGACCTCACCACTGGCAGCCTGGCCTGGCCCTGGGCCCTGGGGGTCACTGACCATGGTAGACCCTTTTCTCAGAAGCTCAGTCTCTCTCTGCTCAGTGGACGCCGCCCCTCGCCACTGCCCTTGTAACTGCCATTTGGTGTCCTGCTTCCTGTTGTGTGATGGGCCTGGGGATGTTTGGGCTCAGCTGGGTCCCTGTCACCCAGCGTGAGGCCTGGTACGGAGTCGGTGCTCTGTTTGTCGGGTGGGCAGATGGGTGGGTGGATGGGTGCTCCGCTGCCTGGCAGGGCTATTAGGAGGGTGCAACAAGACCAGACACAGCTAGAGCTGCTGTGCGGGGCACACATGTGCGGGTCTCATGGGCGACAGGCACAGGAACTAGCACCTAGCACAGGAACTAGCACCTGGCATCTGCTGGCACCAGACTCTGTGCCGGGTACCTCGTGCCATCAGCTCTGGGAGGTTGGCCCAGTTACTGTCCCGTTTTACAACTGAGGAAGCTGAAGTTAAGCAGAAGGCCTGGGGCCCCAGAGCTGCCACATGATGGGGCTGGGTGTCAGCCTCCGGCTGCTGCCTCTAGGGCCCAGAGCCCAGGCCCCCGCCCACCTCCCCTGGCCCATCCTGGGTGAGCGGAAGCGTCTGCCAAAGCCTGAGCCTTTGTGGGCCGGGTGGTGACGGCCCCCCGTGCCCACAGGACAGAAGCTGCTGGACTCTCTGGCAGAGACCTGGGACTTCTTCTTCAGCGACGTGCTGCCCACACTACAGGCCATCTTCTACCCAGTGCAGGTGAGCGGCTGAGCCTGGGGAGGGGTGGAGGGTGAGCTCCAGGTGCCTGCACTACGTGGGACTCAGGGCGGTGGCACCCCCAGCCTGGCCTTGCTCCAGGCAAGGAGGCTGCCGGGCCTGGGACGTGTGCACCTGCTCCGTCCTGTGCT
Organism: Indri indri; assembly: GCA_004363605.1. Classification (NCBI taxonomy): domain Eukaryota; kingdom Metazoa; phylum Chordata; class Mammalia; order Primates; family Indriidae; genus Indri; species Indri indri. The sequence continues at coordinate 16,164 of RJWJ010022879.1, read as the reverse complement.
GTCCTCTGGGCTGCCTGAGCCTGGCCATCCCTGGACCTCTCAGAACCTGTTTCCTAAACAAACAAGATGCAAATAAGGACGGCTGCCTCCCTGTAAAGCTCTCAGCAGTTAAGGCCCGGGGGCTCTCTGTGTGACAGCAACCCTTCCCCTGCCAGAGAAAACTGAAGGGGGCCCTTCATCCTTGGGGCAGGGTCACCAGAGGGGGGGAGGGGGCCGGGGGGTCAGGTTTACTCCCCTGTATCTGGGGGGAGGGGGACTAGGCCGCAGGTGACACGGCACGGGGGGCTTCTGTGTCCGCAGGGCAAGGAGCCGTCGGTGCGCCAGCTGGCCCTGCTGCACTTCCGGAACGCCATCACCCTCAGCGTGAAGCTGGAGGACGCACTGGCCCGGGCCCATGCCCGCGTGCCCCCTGCCATCGTGCAGATGCTGCTGGTGCTGCAGGTGGGGGCGACGGGGCCGTCGGGGGGCACGGGGTCAGGTGCGGGGGCCGCGATGTGTCCGAGGTCAGAGGCAGAGCCTGAGACGAGGCTTTGTGGGCACGTGACAGGCGGATGGGGACCCTCTGGGAGAAACCTGCCAGGGAGAGAGGCAGGAGGGCGGGTTCAGGAGAGAACACCGGGTGCCTGGGAGTGTGGACAGGCCCAGAGCCGTCCCCGCGGGCAGGAGGCTGAGCCCTTATACACGGTTCCAGTTGGCATGCGGCTGTGGGTCCCTCACACACGGTGGCCCCAGACGTTCTGTCCTGATGGCTGCTGCCCGCGAGGACGGCCTGGGGAGGGGCTCTAGCATCACTGTCAGCGGCCACACTCCCAGTAGCTGGGGCGGGGGTCCTGCCCCAGGGAGGGGAGCGGTGGGCACGGCTGCCTCTGCGCCCTGAAGTGGGCGTGGCACCTCCCAGCCCTGAGTCCCCCGCACACGTAAGGGGGGACTCCACAGTAGGGAAGGTGCCACCGGGTGGAGGTTTGCAGGTCGCAAGGGCTGCTGCGCTGGGCGGAGGCTGGTTGCCATCCTGGCGACAGAGCGGGAGGGCCTTTTAGGTCAGATCTGGCCGGGTTGTAGCTGTGGCTCTTGAGGGACGTTGCCTCTCTCCGCATCAGTGTCCTAGTCTGTGACATGGAGGACCTCCTACCTGGCAGGACAGGTGTGAGGATCGTGGCTCCTGGCAGCCGGCACCTTCGATGCCAGGCTGCCAGGGCTGGGGCAGTGCTACCTCTGGTGGTCGCTGTGGCCCATGTGGCTCCCTGGGGATGGCCCTGCTGTCCACACACTGCCCTCCTGGCCCTTGTGGGTGCACCGCCTGCTCCCCACCTACCGTGAGCCCCTGCCATCGCCCCGCCCAGCCCACTTCGAATGACCCGATCTCCCCAAGATCCTGTTCCCTGACCTTGTCCTGGTGAACTGTCCCTGCTGCCTTCATGTCCTGGGCAGGTCTGAGGTGCCATCCGCCGGTCCCGTGTGTTGGGGGCCTCCTGTGTGCCCCGTGCTTCACGCCCAGGACCACAGCGCCTTCTCACAGCGTTCCAATCACGTGGAACGGCCGCTGTCTGAGAGCAGGCAGGCAGCCCCACCGGGGCCTCCGCTCCCTCACCTGTGGGATGTGGAGGGGCGACGTCATGCAGGTTATAGGAACAAAATGGCAGAAGTTCCTGAAACGCCCAGCACAGCTCCGTGAGCCGTAGCTGGGGCCACCGTTGTCCTTGTCCATGTCACTGCTGTTGTGGCAGAGACTGTTCTAGGGAAACATAGGATCCTCCGTGCTAGTCCGGGTGACCTTACCAAGGATGCCCGTGGAAGCCCACCCTGTCCTCAACAAAACTCAGGCTAGTTTTTGGGAGCCTCGTCTCCCAGGCTTTGGCTGGAACGAAACTGGAGATGGGGGAAGCCCTTCAAAGCCCGGGCTGAGGGGAGGCGTCGGGAGTTAGGGACGCAGCCTGGGCCTGAGCACGGGATGCAGGGGAGAGTGTGGGGTGCGGGGGCGTCTGTTGGACGGACGGGCCTTAACCACCCCACGTGGACATAGACCCGGGCCTGGGCCCGTGGGGCAGCCTTTCCTGCCTGCAGTGCCCTCAGGGAGCAGGTGAGCGCAGGGCCCCGGGCGAGCAAGTGTGGCCCTCCCTGGCTGGGGTCAGCAGGCGTCTCCCGAGGGACTGCCCAGAGCCTGTAGGACTCCGGTGCAGGGGACTCCCGGGGGCAGGGAGGGCAGGGTGAGCAGCGGCATTTGGCCACAGGGCCCCTTTCCCTGGGCCATCAAGGTCTCCCAGGCCCGCGACAGCTGCTGTGCACGGCAGCAGCCACCCAGGGTGTGTAGCAGCAGTGACTCAGGCCACACACTCTGGGAGGGGGCTGGGAAGGGGGGAGGTGCTGTGGGCCCTGCCATGGGGGCAGAGACCCCCTGGGAGTGAGGGGGAGGGAGCAGCGCGGCCGGGGGCCTGGGGCTGGCAGGCTCGGGGGTGTGACCCTCCCTCGTGCTCTTGCAGGGGGTACACGAGTCCAGGGGCGTGACTGAGGACTACCTGCGCCTGGAGACGCTGATCCAGAAAGTGGTGTCGCCATACCTGGGCACCTACGGCCTCTACTCCAGCGAGGGGCCCTTCAGCCACTCCTGCATCCTGGGTAGGGGTCCGCCCGGGCTGGGGCAGGGGTGGCCGGTGAACGGGCCGGCAAGGGAGGCCCCATGGCCGAGCCGTGGCAGAGCCAGCCTCCTACTCGGGATTGGCTTCTCAGGCGGGCGACACTCCTGTCCTGAGCATCTGCCAGCCCTGCCGTGCACTGGCCTAGACGACAGGATGGTGGGGGCTGGGCAGGCAGCCCCACGAGGCCACTGTTCCCTGGGAGGTCACATCTGTGCTCAGTGACCAGAAGTCAGCCAGACAGGGCATTTTCCACAGGCAGATGCCGGAGCCTGAGGACTCCTGCTCCGTCAGGGAACCGCAGGGGCAGAGGAGGGCTGAGGTCCCAGGTGGGCAGGGGCGGGCCCCGTGGAGGGGCGTCCCCGCCTGGCATGTCCAGCAGGAGCCAGCCACAGTGCTCCCCTGATAGAGCCCTTTGTTCACTGAGCAACATCACTTGAGCACCTACTGTGCGCCCAGCCCCGCCCTCACTGGCTGCAGTCCCACAGGGCAAGCAGACCAGCGAGTCTCCAAGGTGACGTTGCGCTGAGGGACGGGAACATCCCAGGCCAAGGGGACAGGTGGTAGGTATAAGGGCTACTTGGGAATGTGTCTTCCATGCTGAGTGGCACCTCTGTGCCCACCTGCTGGCATAAAACCCACCCACCGATGTGTCTCAGCTCAGGCAGGGCTCCTGCAGCTGAGGGGGACTTTGAGCCCCCAGCCTGGACAGGACGGACCCCCTGGCCTCCCAGGCCAGGAAGGACCCTCAAGGCGCTTGCTGCACTCAGCCCTGCCACCTGGTGGTCACTGTTGGGACTGCAGGGCCCTGAGTGGGGGCCGGTTTCAGGCTCAGCCACCAGGGCCGCTGCCTCCTGCCGAGATGACTGATGGGGCCTTCTACCCAGGTCCCGGCGTCTGCCCTCGTCCCCTACAGTCTATTACTCTCCACATAGTAGCCATTGAGGCCCAATGACGCCTGCCCCTCAGGATAGACTCCCAGCCTGGCCTTACGTGGGAGGCTTTTGCCACCTGCCCCCAGCATGGCCACGACCGACCCTGTGGCTTGTCCATGTAACACACAGACACCAGGACACCAGCTCTGAGGGCAGGGGCTGTGTCTGCCTAGGAAACTGCCAGCACCTAGCAAGCACCAAGACCCGTAGGCTTCCACAGGTGGGGAAACTGAGGCACGGAGGGAGTACGTAACTTACTCGGGGTCAGACACAGGTCACTGCCAACCTAGGCAGTTGACTTGAGGCCGTGCCCATCCAGGGGTCACCAGTACCTGACCTAGCGTCAGCCAGGAGCCCATGTCCGACTCTGGGCAGGTGGGGCCAGTGGGCCCGGCCCGGGATCTGAGTCAGGCCTTCCTGGCGAGCGCCAGGGTGGGTGTGCTGGCGCAAAGGAGCAGGCGGGCGAGTGGCCGTCCTGCCCAGCCTCTGGCGTGTGGCGCCCGTGACCGTGTCTCTCCCTGCAGAGAAGCGCTTCCTGCGCCGCTCCCGCGCGGGGGACGTGCTGGCCAAGAACCCAGTGGTGCGCTCCAAGAGCTACAACACGCCGCTGCTGAACCCCGTGGCCGAGCACGAGGCGGAGGGCGCCGCGTCCGGCGGCACGAGCATCCGCAGGCACTCCGTGTCCGAGATGACGTCCTGCCCCGAGACCCAGGGCTTCTCCGACACGCCCAGCCAGGGCCCTGCGGGGGCCTTCAGGTCCTCCCCAGCGCCCCACTCAGGACCCTGCCCCAGCAGACTGTGCCCCCCCAGCCAGCCCCCCGAGCACAGCCCGGGCCCGGCCCACGGCTCTCCGCCCACCTCCAGCCCCGAGAACCTGGTGGACCAGATCCTGGAGTCCGTGGACTCGGATTCCGAGGGGATTTTCATTGACTTTGGCCGGGGCCGCAGCTCGGGGGTGTCCGACTTTGAGGGCCCCGGGGGCCGGCAGAGTGTCGTGTGAGGGCCTTGGGGTGGCCTCACGTTTTTACTGACGCCCACGTATGCGTGTCCTTGTGTGTGCGTGCGAGACTTTTACACTTTGTCCTGTTCCGGCCAGCCCCGTCAGCACTGTCACTGGCCTTGATCACTTTAACTCCCGGGTCTGTGTTGGAAACTTCGGCCTCCCCTGCTCAGCCCAGGTCTGTTTTGGGGGCGACTGAGTTGGCGTCACCCAGGTGCACGGGTCAGCTCGTGGCGTGGGGGGCTCGGCCACTCGCTCCCGCCCCAGCCCTGCTGTGCGCACACCCCACACGGAGAATGCGAATCAGTGTGTTCTGCGCACGCCGGGCCCCCAGAGTGGCCGGCCTGCAGCAGACCTGCCCCTCCAACGCAGCAAGACCTGGACGTCTGGCTCTGTCTCAGAAATCCTGCCTCTGCCTGGGGTGGCTGTGGGGACAGGGTGGGGTGGGACGGGTGGAATAAAACCTGTCGTCCTGGCTCCCAGGCTTGTGCGTGCGGTGCCGGCCCAGGGATGTCCCTCCAGGGTGCTCACCCTCAGGGCCTGCCTCACGGGGCCTCCCCACTCCTGGGGGGCACAGGTTCCCAGGGCCTGTGGGCCTACACGAAGGTGGTGGGGGCTGCCCTGTTGTCCAGCCTCGGCTAGCTTTCTGCTTCGCTTTCTCTGCCCCTGACGGAGGGGCCTGGAGGAAGAGCTGGGACACCAGGGGTTGGGGACTGGGTGCCGGTCACAGGCCCTGCTGCCAGGGGTCTGGCTCTGACTGCCCCTGGTGTTAGCCAGGATAGAACCGCTGAAGCCGAGGGGTGGCACACGACCCCCTGAGCTCTCGGGTGGTGCTCCAGGAACAGGTGCGGCGCCGGGCATGACGAGGCTGGGTGCCTGCGGGGGCAAGAGCGACCCCAGCCTCAGGCATCAAGCAGCAGGCGGGAGCCTGAACCTGGTCTGGGAACCGTCAGCGTGGCTCAAGGGGCTGAGATCCCCAAATGCCCTCCTTGGCTCCCAGCTTCCTCACGGAACCTGGGGCGGGCCTGGGACCCCACTATGCCCGGGGAAGGGCTGTGGGCAGCCATTCTCAGCAGGGTTCCCAGAGTCACCTCGAGGCAAAAGGACCAAAAGGCAGAAGACATGGCAGGGATTTGCTGTCTGGGCTCTGCTCACACCAGGGCTGCACCCTGTTCTGCCCCCACCCCGTGTAGGGGCTCCATCCTGGGGGTCTCAGTACCCTCGTTGAGCATCCTGGGCCCCTAGGTGCTGCTGGGCCTGGTCTGACCCAGGGGACACTGGTGGCCCCTGAGCTCTTTGACTAAGCCACCCCCTTCAGCCAGCGATGTCTGCGCCTGCTGAAGCCCAGGAGGAGGGTCGGCCCGGGCCTGGGCCCGTGGAGGCTGGGAGGGCCCGGGCAAGAGAGGAGGCTGCTCCCCCAGCCCGGAAAGGAGCTGCCCGCTGAGGGGGGCTGGGCATGTCTGTTAGACCCTGCCTCGTTCTCAAAAACGTCTGAGTTAATCTATGTCCAAGCATCTTATAAATTGGCAAATTATCTCACATCTTCTGTGGCTCTTTAAATATATATATACACACATAAATGTAAATTACCAGTGAAAATCCAGAACCAGGGAAAACGTAAGTTAGGGGTGAATGAGGATAGGAGGCCAGCTGTCACAGACATAGGCACTTTGGCCTCAGGCGAGACACAGGTGTCCCCTCCAAGAACCGAACCTTACCTGAAGGCCGTGTCACTGACCACGCTCATCTCGGTCACCAGGATGCTCAGGCAAGTCCCAAGCTCACTGTGGCCCACAGTGGTGTCCCTGTAGCCCTGCCCTCCCCCACCCGAGTCCCACCTCTGTCCCCACCCACGCCTGGCTCACTCTTCCCAGAACTTGTCACTGAAGTTCGGTGGTGGAAGTGGGATTTGGGGGCCAGAGGTTTACACCATGCGGGAGGCGGGTTCTCTGCAGAAGCAGCGCGGGGAGAGCCGGTGGTTTGAACCAGTTGAGGAGACACCATCGTGTGTCGCGCGTTCACAACATCTGGACGCCTTGCTCGGGTCCTCCCCGGGCCTCAGAGGGAACCTGAGCCCGAGAGGGAACCGGAGGTTTTAGCTTCACGAGCTCCTGGGAGCTCTGCAGAAACTCCCTTATGGTTTGTCCCCCCACCCCCAGGAGGCCCCAGGCGGCTCCTCGCTCCCTCTCCCGCTGAACCCCCAGCTGCAGGCTGAGCTGGATCCCCCAACATCTGTTGCACGAGCGAAATATGGGTTAATTTGTTAATTATGGTGGATCTGCTGCCAGCAGCACAGGGGGGTCTCCAATAGGCTCGTTTCCTCTGGGGCTCAGGAAACCATTTTATTATTTTTGTCTTTCGTGTGTTTAATTCTGTGTGTGTTGGCGGGGGTTCCTGAACACTCTGCCCCTCGCCTCTCAAATGCACAGTCCCAGGCCCTGGCTCCCTCTGCTCACCTGGAGTCTGCATTTCAGCCACGAGTGGGGGCTCCGTGGGGAAGCGTGGGTGCTGTCACCTACGCCCAGCACTGGCTGCCGCAGATGCTCCAAAAGCTAAGATGACAAGTCCTGCTAAAGGAAGTCAACAAACACGCATCAGGCCAAAGCCCTCGGGGAAGAACGTGAAGCCTCCCGCCTTCGCCGGGGTGGGGGGCCCGCCTCCGTCAGCAGCGGACGCTCCTGTGAGCCCCCAGCTCGCTCGTGGGTGGGAAGGGGACGGGAGTCACCCACAGGGTGAAGCCAGGGAAGATCTGACGGGAACAAAAAACTCTTACTGAAAATATTCACTCAGCTGGGGACACCCGTGGTCGACAGCTCCCGCTCGGCGTGCCCCCATGCAACATCCTGGGGTCCCCCTGCTCCACAGCCCGACTCCATCGGGCATCGGGGAGCCCCAGGTGCCTCCTCAGAACGGTGTTTTGAAAGCGTACGATAGATACACAGGATGACACAGGAAGCCCATTGCATTGCTACACGGCTTGCGAGACATTTAAAACCCGTGTGCGTGGTAGCAGTCACATCTTTATCAGCACAGTAATGACCAGATCCCACGCGGACCCAGCAGTGACGGACTTTGGGGTGCTGAGCACGTCCGCAGTGGTTCGAGGTATCCCCGCCTCTGCGTGCGGCTCCAGCCCGTCTAAGTCCGTCGCCAACAAGCCGCGGGCTCTGCTCACGCGATTGGGCTCTGCTAACTTTCGTTCAGCGGTTAGGGACATAAAGATGTCATTGTTTTTCCACGGAGTTCACAGACCCCTGAATTTCGTCCCCCGCGGGCTCAGGGGCAGGAGGGATTCCAAACCCGTGGCCCGGGAGCCCCCGCTGTGAGGCACCGCGAGCCCTCACGTGTGGATGGGAAAGGTTCACCGCACCGTGGGGCCCATTGCTGGGGCAGCCCCGCCTCCCTGTCACACCCAGAGGACCAGGGACCCAGTGCGTCAGGGGTGGCCTGTCCCCCGAAACACCTCCTCCCCCTCCACCCTGGGGTCCCCAGGTCTGGCCATTCCCCCTCATTCCTGGCCCACATCCCCCCCCATCTCAGCGACTCCCAGCTCCGGCCTGGCGCCTCCAGCAGGTCAGCCCCAGCCAGGCAGAGGGGGGACCCAGGCCCGGCCTCTCACTGCTCCTCAGCACCTTTGGGTGGGGGGCTGCAGCCAGGCACAGGGAGGGCGCTGGTGGCCTTGCCAGGCTTGCCACAGTGGGCTGTAGGCCTCCCCACCTGACCCCTGACCCCCTGCACACGCGCAAACCCATACACACGTGTGCATGCACACACACACGTGCACACGGGCTCACCTCGCTCAGGCACCTGCTGCCTCACACCTCCACACCTTCGATTTCCTTCCCAGCCACCCCGTCTGCCTGACAAACTCCTCATCTCTCAGGGTTTCCTGACCACAAAAATGCTCCCTGGTACCCCTTGTGGGGAGACTTGGCCACACTCCCCCAACCCGCTCTGTACCAGGACCTGTCAGGTTCCCACGGGACCGTCAGCCCCTGGGGTGGAGGCCGTCAGCCTCCCTTACCTCCCAGCAGCCAGCCCCGCCCTCCTCCTGCACTTCTCCATCCCTGGGGCCCCGGGTGCCCTTCCCAGCTGCAGCCCCTGCCCGGGCCCCAGGTCCTGGAATCTTGTCCTTAGAAGGCTCACTGTCCTGTCCCCACAGTGACATCAGTACGTTTGCCAAGGTCTGGGCCGGTCAGTCCTATCCCACACACGTGCACACACGGTGTGCTCTGTACACTCACACTCATACACACATCTACACACTCATACATACACTCCTACGCACGCACACATGTACACTCATGCACACACACCTGTACACATGCACACTCATACATATTCTCCTATGCATGCACACATGCACACTCATGCACGTACACACCTGCGCACACACACTCATGACCCTGGAAGAGCAGCCTCCCTGTCCCCACCCCTGGTGGGTTTCCTGTACTCAAGGGTCATGAATTCTCATGCCACCTCCTGTGTCCCCAGACGGCCGCCATCGGACCGAAGATGTAGAGAAGTGGTTGCTCGGGCTTCTGCCTGCATTTGCTGTAGCCCCGAGTCTCAGGCCGCGCGGGCTGCCGCAGCACAGTACCAGAGCCTGGGAGACTGCAGCCACCAACATTTGCTTCTCACGGTTCTGGAGGCTGGAAGGCCAAGATCAGGCGGTCATCTCCAGGAGGACTGACTCTGGAAGGCTCTGCTGGGGCGGGGGTGGCCCAGGAATCACCAGGTGGGGGGAGAACATGCTCTCGGGATGGGCCCGCCCCTGAGGGGAAGAGAGGAGGAGCCCCAGGAGCCCCTCCCAGGCCAGGGAAGACTCTAGAAGAAGAGAGAGACTGGGGAGTGTCGTGTGCCAAGAGGACGCCCTCTGAAAGTTTGGACCCTTTTTGGGTTTCCATCTGACCATGAAATAACTTTGGCCTGTCGTGAAGGCTTCCGGGTGTGCACCCCAAAGAATTGAAAGCAGGGTCTCAGAGACATGTACGGCTGTGTCCATGGCAGCGCCGTTCACAGCAGCCAAAAGGTGGCGGCAGCTCAGGGGGCCGTCAGCAGCGGGCAGGTAAGCAAATGTCTGTCCGTGCGGCGGACAGCACTCGCCCGTGAAAAGGAACGAAGTACGGGTACAGGCTGCGACACGGAGTTTCAGAGACACTGCACTAAGGGACATGTGCCAGACACAAAGGGACAAATACTGTGAGACTCCACTCACGTGAGGTCCCTGGAATAGTCAAACTCAAAGAGACGGAAGGTAGGTGGTGGGTGCCGGGGCGGGGGCGGGGCATGGGGAATTGTCGTCGAATGGCATTAGAGTTTTAGCTTTGCAAGACAGAAAGTTCTGGAGATTGGCTGCACAAGAATGTGAATATTCTTAACGCTACTAAATTGTATACTTCAAAGTGATTATGATGGCAAATTTTATATTATGTGTATTTTATCACAATAAAACACACACACAGGGAAGGAAGGGAGGAAGAGAAGGAGGGAGGGAGGAAGGAGGCGGAGAGCCTCCTTTCCTTGCTTGCAGCTCTCTGTAGTTCAGGGAGCGAGGACTGGCCCGTGTCGGCCCATCCTAGCAGGGGACCATGGTCCAGGACTCCGGCGGTAAAGTGGGCAGGCCCCCCGGGGATGCTGGGTGAAGTAGGGAGGCTGTTGGCCAGAGGAGCCCCCATCAGACCGGAGATGAGCCCCCTGCAAGTCACCAAGCTCTTCTCCAAGGGCCCTGCTGCACCTGCTGAGCACGGGGAACCCTGCACCTCCTGGGTGGGGCGATGGGACGGGCTCTGGCCACTGAGTTCTGAGCGGAAGCGCCATGGGGCCCTTTGGAGCTGGAGCATGTCATTGCTGGCCCCTCCAGGGCTGTCTTACCCCCTGCCTTGGTGGCTGGCAGTACTCCGGGTGTGCCTGCTCCAGCGGCAGACATGCGGCATGGATGAGAAGCACAGCTCTGCGGGTGGAAGCCCCGGAGACCAGGGATGCTTGTCCGCAGCATGACCTGCCTTGATGTGACCCTGTGCTCCTCTGTCCCCAGTACCCCCCTGACTGGCAGAGGGCTGGTGTGGGACACTGCATGGTGTGTATTTATATATATCACACACCCCTCATGGGCAGAGCCGGGGCTTCCCGGGTCTGATCCTGAACCATCGCTGTGTGGTATCGGGCAGGTCACCCCATCCTCAGTGTCCCCATCTGTAACAAGCATCTTCCCAGATGGGAAATTCTGTGACTATGTCTTCGCTAGTCGTTGGATTAAGGACCCACATGGAGAGCAGGGCGGTAAGATTGTAAACCGCCAGCCACCGGGCATCCCTGAAGAAGGAGCTCCTCGCGGATGACACCGTATCGGGTAGACGTGCACTTAATGGTTTTTGACCTGAAGGTGATAATGGCTTGATAATAAACTGATGGGTTTACCCCAAGAACGCGTCTCCTCATTGACTGATGTGTTTGCGGAGAGCTCTAACAGGCCGGAAAAAGCTATAAAAATGCAAAGTATCATCGACATCATCTGCAGGAGGAATTCCTCATGCTGCCATTTCTCTTCTCTCTACCGGGATTCACGTCAGCCCGGGGCCGGCAGGGGAGGAGGCCAGGGGGGTGTGAAACACAAGGCTGAGGGCAGGCGAGGTCACATTTTCAAGCCCCTGCAGCAGATGCCAGCTGGTTACGCAGAGGAGCTTGTTAGAGAGGGTCGGGAGCCCCCAGAGTCGTCAGGAGGTGGTGAGAGCCAAGCTGGGGCTTAGCTTCCAGAACGATGCCCCGCACCACCCCGCACAGTGGTGTGGCCTGCTGGGAAAAAGGGCACCACTGCGGCCACTGCGCAGGGAAGCTCCCCCGCACAGAGATGCTCTCACCTCACAGGGAGGCTCCCGCTGCACAGAGGTGCTCCGGTTGCACTGGACCAAACACAGCTGCCGCCAGCAGCAATACCATTGTGTCCAGGCCCTTCACCATGGCCTCCCTCACCGCCCACGCTGACATCACAGCCTCCCATGTCCAGGGTGGTGATTCCAGGACAGCCTCCCCTCCCAGGGTGTACATCACAGTGGTGGATCCTGAGTCACCGTCCGGGCCCCGGGGGCAAAGGAGGCTGGGCAATCCGGTTATCTGGTCACCGTGGGGCAGTGCCTTTGGAAGGTGGGGAACTCCCACGTAGCAAGGGCATTCGAAAGGTGGGGATACCAGTGGACGCGATCAGTGTCCACCCTGATGTCAAACGGCGTCAGGAGTGTGGCCTGCTCAGCTGCCCATCAAAAGGGTTTCAATTATTAGGCCCAGAAGATCCCAGGACACATGGTTGTGCTCTGCTTGCACTCAGTCCTGACGACCAGGCGCATTTTCTCCAAACGGGGCCAGGGCACCCAACAGGAAGGAGGGTCAGGACAGCTGGCGGGGGATGGGGGGGAACCCGGGCTTGGCTACACAGCAGTAAAGATGGCTTAAGCTGGCTGTCATATGCACACATTGGGGAGAAGTGTGGGTTTCGTGGGTTTAATGAGGTTAAGAGCAGGCCACGTCTTAGCTCGAGCAGCTGGCGGGGTGAGTCAATCTGGGAGAAAACAAATGGCAAGACCAGGACCTTGGACGCAGATCTTCATGTCCTCCTTAAAGTTCTCCATCCCCCAGCGCTTGCTAATGTAGGATTTGCTGCTGGGGAGAGAACCGACTCTCCGACTTCATAAACGTCGGTGAGGGCAAATTTAATAAGCTGGGAATAATACCATTCAGAAGTAATTCCTTCATTTTGCACTATTATTCTTTCTTTTCTATTGCAAAGCATTTGAAATGCAAGGAGTTATTGTTATAGCAACAAAAGGAAATGACTAACTGGCTGATTACTGATTAGACAGTGCTTGGGGAAAACAGAAGAAAGAGCCGAAAAGGGAGCCGCCTGCGTTTTCAGCTCTTTCTGTTTCTTTCCCTTTAGTGCGAATGGCAGAACGCACCTGCGTTCTTCGCCACACGACCGTTCTGCATTGTTGCTGTACTGTCTGTATTTGAATATCACTACGCTGTGGTTGTGGAATTTGTATGAGACTTTCACAGAACACAAATGCAAGGAGGGCGGTTGCCCCCCAACATCCCTTAACACCGTGAAATTACCGTGCCAGGCATAAACTGCGGAGCCACGGGGGGTATTTTCTCTTCCTTCCTTCCAAAGTTGCTTTTACAAACAGAATCCCTGCAGATTGTCCCTCTTTCATGAGAGACTGATCTGACAATGGTAAGAAAGATGTTTCCATTCCACAAAAGGAAAAGAGAAACCAGCACCAGGTGCCAGAGGAAGACGATCAAGTGTGTGTGTCGCTGTGACCTCTTTGTCAGGTTTTGAGAGGGATGAAGAGGCCCCTGCCCAGTCTACCGAGAGGCTGTGATGCGTATGCGCCTTGGGAGTCAGACAGCACCATGGTCCTCTCTGCTTCCCCCCACCTCAAGCCCTTTGGGAACAAGGAAAGAATAAGACGATAATACACAAACGGTGTCGTGTGACTTGAACAGGCCAGAGGCAGGGATGGTGACAAATTCATTGCACGGGAAAAGGCAGCTGCTTGTGAGACGGAGCAGGGACCCCTTTTAGGGGCCTGCTGGGGGTGGGGGTGCAAGAGCATGGACATTAAGGAAAATCTTGAGCCCCTTCAGGGCAGTTCCAGGCACCTGGCTACCTTGAAAAGTGAATGGGAATAACAGTGGCCTCCAAGCAAGCCGAGTCCCCAGGTGTGCTGGTTCCTGTGGAAGTTAAAAGGTGGCATTTTTGTTTTTTTGAGACAGAGTCTCACTCTGTTGCCTGGGCTACGGTGCCATGGCATAGCCTAGCTCACAGCAGCCTCCAACTCCTGGGCTCAAGCAATCCTCCTGCCTCAGCCTCCCCAGTAGCTAGGACTACAGGCATGCGCCACCACACCTGGTTAACTTCTTCTATTTTTAGTTCCCTGGCTAATTGTTTTTTTTTTTTCTATTTTTAGTAGAGACGGGGTCTCGCTCTTGCTCAGGCTGGTCTTGAACTCCTGACCTTGGGCGATCCACCCGCCTCGGCCTCCCAGAGTGCCAGGATTACAGGCGTGAGCCACTGCACCCGGAAAAGGCGGCTTCTTAACATACATTCTTGAGTTGTTTCCCAGAAACCTCCACTGGATGAGAACTGCAGATAAGGGAGAACTGAGGAATTCAACCGACAGCTGGCCTGTGGTCTCAATTTCTCCCTGAAGGGCTGGCGAGAGTCCTACCCATCTTAGCATCCCTTTCCACTGACGGGAGAATTCCTGAATCCACCTCCGCCTATAACCCGTAGGCCCCCACTTCACAATATCCCACCTTTTTGTGCCAAGCCAAGGTACGACCTCCATGTGTTTATTTGCAGTCTGTCTGCCACTCTGCCTTCCTGAAATGTAATTTCCATGCTTGGCCCCCACCACCTCTACCCCTGGCAAGGCCCTAAAAGGGGGTCCCTGCTCCGCCTCAGGGATTGTCAACCTAAAGGAAAATACTGAGACAAAATTAACACAAGTAGAGAGTTCATTTGGGCCAAATTCGAGGACGGCAACCTGGGAGACGCAGATCCAAGATGCCCTAAATATATTCTGAGATTTGCAGCAGTTACAAACGGGTTTTGTGAACAAACGTGAATCCTTCAAGGTGGATCCCAAGTGGCTAACTGGGCCTAAATTTAAAATACAGCCAAGTGGCCATTTGCTGACTCCAGGTCACATGGTACTCTGAGTTCCCCGAAAATCTGCATCTCTGTTTAACTTTGGGACTTCAGAACTCACTTGAATGACAGATCAGAACTTAATTGCCTCAGCCAATCAGGACCCAGCAGTATCATCCAATCAGAACTCAGTGAGTTTCAATCCTTCATTTGCATAAATGGACCTGATTGGGAACCTGAGCAGGAACTTTTTGCAATAAAATTGGTTGTTCTTTGGCCTACACCAATTTACACTGGAGGCTCCCTTTGTCTGGCTTGGGGACTGTTTGCTGGAACGGAGTCTCCTCCAAATTCTTTTCCAGGGCACATTTGTTCACAGTTTTTGAAGGAAAAGGGAAGCTGTTTCTAAGTTGTTTATCAAGAATTTATGTTAAAATAACATCAGCTATTGATTAGCTATACATTATTGTTTGGATCACAAATTCCAGGGCAGGAAGATACAGCTCAGGAAAAAAGTGCTTTCAAACAATGCCCCTGGGGCATGGGTGGGGGTTGTGACGTCAGCCCATGCTCCCGTCTCTCCCAGCCCTGGTAAGTTTTGTATACTTCTTTAGCTCAGACTGCTCCGAGCTATTTCTGGGATTGTGGAGCTGCCTCTCCCCAACGAAAGGAGAGAGAGCAGTGGGAGGGGGAGGGACACTCGAGGCTGGATCCTCAGGAGAGGACCGAAGTGAGGAGACAAACGAGAGGGGCCCTGGCGGCCTGACCACTTGGGCTGGGGGTGGTGGCCCTGTGATGCCTTTTGAAGGAACAGCCGTCAGAGCTTGATGAAGGACCACATGTGGGGTGTCCAAGAAAGAGAGGAGCCCGGATGACCCCAAGGGCTTGGATGGGGCAATGGGAGAACGAGTAAAGGAACCCCAAGTGGACCGTGCAGCGGGCGCTGCCTGCTGAGGCCTCCGCCAGCACCTGTCAGGCAGGCAGTGAGGCGGGAGCCTGGAGTTCGGGAGTGAGAAAAGAAAAGAACTTTAATCTGAGGACCTCGAGACCTTTTAAATATCAGGCCCAGAAAGACATTAAAATAAGACAGCAATCAGGGCCCACTGCCCCCTGGAGCTATGTACTCACCTGTTGCAACTGCTTGCTACTGCCAGGAGCAGCTATTAATATAAATTAACCTCATAATGCTGCACCAGACACTATAACCCACACCCTGTAGCCTAACAATTATAGCCAATCACTAATCAATGTTATTTCTCTAAACCAATGAGAGCTCCCAACAAACAACTTAGTATCAACCCACTCCCTGTCCCCCTTGTTTGCCTTTAAAGAACTGCTTGTCACAAAGGCCACAGGGAGCTCACATGCAAGGTCTAAATCTTCCTGGCAACTGTCCTCACTTTGGCTCAAGTAAACTCTTTTTTATTTTATTTTATTTTATTTTTTGAGACAGTCTTACTGTGTTGCCCGGGCTAGAGTGCCGTGGCGTCAGCCTAGCTCACAGCAACCTCAAACTCCTGGGCTCAAGCAGTCCTCTTGCCTCAGCCTCTCCGGTAGCTGGGACTACAGGCATGCGCCACGATGCCTGGCTAATTTTTCTATTTTTTTAGTGGAGACGGGGTCTCTCTCTTGCTCAGGCTGGTCTTGAACTCCTGAACTCAAACGATCCTCCCGCCTCGGCCTCCCAGAGTGCTGGGATTACAGGCGTGAGCCACCGCACCCAGCCTCAGGTAAACTCTGTACACCGTATTTTGTGCCTCAGCCTCCCTTTTAGGTCGACGGGAAATACGAATTGGGGACCACGAGGGTATACGCCAGGTGGAAAGAGGAGGCTGGATGGTCACGGTGGGTGTGGGTGAAAACAGGTGCAGATCATGGGGGTGGGCACAGGTGGGAGGAGGCAGAGAAGGTGCAGCCAGAAAGGTGGGCAACAGACACTGGCCTGGC
>RJWJ010022878.1:0-26383 GCA_004363605.1 Indri indri | reverse complement strand
GGGAAAAAACTCCTGAATATCGTGCACTTTGGTTGTATTAAACAACCACAATAGTTACATGGATAGATTTTTTTGTACCCTTTTAATAGGTAAGGAATCAAAGAAATAAAGAGTAAAATGAAGCTGCCCATGATCACACAGTTTTAAAATGCGGATGTGGGAGAACTCAACTCTGTAAGGCTGTAGAGCCTTGCCCTTCTATTACACTGCGTCCCCTTAGAAAGTGCAGAATTATCGATGAGGCCATTTAGCGTAGGGTTAAACAAAAGATCAAAAGCAAGATCATTTTAGAAACTGGAAATATACTCATCCCATTGTAAATAGGCAATCGTTTTGTAAAAATTAATGAAGGATTTAATAGCAACAAGAAACAAAGTAGTTAAAGAGACTGGTCAGTCATCTAATAAGTTACTGTTTTTTTGTTTTTTTGTTTTTTTTTGCTTTCAGAGGTTTTTGATAGTGATCTTTATTTATATTTGTCTGTTGTATAACTCTAATTTGTTTCACTTCTGTAAATAAAAAGTAGATTCAGGGTGGCTTAAACACAAGAAAATAAATTGCCTACTTTCAGAACTATCTTCAGTATCTTCAATTTTATATTATGTACAGAGAACTTCAGTTTAGCTGGAGTACTATAAAATACTACCTCTGTCTGTATAAATAGCAGGTCACAAACCCTGAAATTTAAAAGATACGTTAAGAATCTTTAATTCTATATATGCACCTTATTCTAAGACACAGGTCCATCACTCTCTAAAATGAGGATGCTAACAGCTGCCAACAAGGGCTGACGTAATGCGTAAAGGATATATAGCTATAGATACATATACATATATAGAAACAGATTCGATAGCTAAATAGATAATAGACAGACATATAAATAAATTAGTAGGATGCCTGGCCAATTATAATAAATTTATGGAGATTAGCTGGCTTCCTTTTTTCATTCCTTAGGAAATTCAGTTAATAATTCTATTTAAGGTATTTATTAAATATATGTGATTATTGAAAAGCAATTACCCCAGTTTTGTAGTTGATATATAGTAAGTAAACATAGATATTTGATACTAATACCTCGAATTCTATAAAGCTGAATTTTAAATTGGTTTATAAAGTCATATACAATAGCCGCCTTCCTTTACTTCTAACTTAAAATAATTCAGTAATAATTGTCACTATAACACACATAAACACACATAAACAGCATGTGTGGCTTGTGGCAGTATAAATTAGTACACTAATTTTGGAGGATAGCTTGGTAGTACACATCAAGTGTCATTTAAAAAGTTTTGATTATTTGGTCCAGTAATCTCAATCACTGATATTAACTCCAAAGAAGTCCATGAGAACTAAAAATAAAATGTACAAATACATTCATTATGACAATATTCAAGAAAAATCCTAAATATTGACTAAAAGCTGTATATATAAAAATAAAAGAATAATAGGTTATCATGAAAATAAGAAAAGCAGCTACATAGAAATGCATGCATAAATTTTATGTTAATTTTAATAAATTAGAAAACAAAATTGTATGTATGCTCTAAAATGATAGCACACGTACAATGTTTAAAAATTGATTGAGAACACAAAAGAAACTACTCACCACAAATGCTATCACTTTCATCTAATCCATCTCCACAATCATCTTCTCCATCACAAATCCAGTGCTTAGAAATACATTTTTGTGCAGAACAAGCAAATTGGTTCCAAGAGCAAGAAGAATCTAGAAGACAAACAAGAATGTTTGTTTCAGGTGCAAAAGGAATAATAAATTGATTGAGACCAGCATACAACAGATCTGAAAAAATGAGAAAGTTCTTCCTTAGACTTTGCTAAAATCAACCACCCTATAGTAAAAGAAGCCAAATTCCTCTTCTCTATGACAATTCTATAAAATTTTGACAACAGCTTGCATATTCCCTCTGTGTTTGCAGTTTATTCAACTGCCATTTCTTCAATGTGATTCTTACAGGGCTTGCCTTTGAGCTATCAATGATGCTGGTCATCTTCCCCTAAGTGCAGTCGAATTTGTCATTGAAAAAAAGTGTATGGTGCACAGATGTAAAATAAATATTCGAGGTGTGGTCTAGTCATCCTTTTTAATTTCTAATCTATTTTTGAATGAACAGAGAAAAGATTGAACCCGAAGCAAAGTAACAAAATGGTGGACTGACCAGCAAATATGTTTATTTTTAAAGGCAAGGTGACTAAGGAGGTTTTAGTTTGATGACAAGCCAACAGTTTCATACCTATACATACTTATACGCTGATGTTTCTGTGCTGCTCCCTTGAAAACACTTGAGTTTGCTATACCTACTCATAGTATCCAAATTAATTAGCATAGTGGATGATTTTTTTATTGCCATATTGCGTATTTATGATAATATCATACTCCATTTGTTTGTTTATTTCCAGTGCCAACTTTGTTATTGTTGACTCCTCCTCTGGCTACCCCCTCCACCCAGTGTATTTATGACCAGGAAACATCCAAAAGTAAAACCATCCCAAATGTATGTGCATATCTTTATAAATTATTATAAAGATAACAATTTTGGTTTTGATCCTACAAACAATTTAAAAACATCCAATTTCTAAAAAATATTTAATTTGATGACCTGCGAAAAGAGAGAAATTCAGAAAACTGGGGTCTGGAAAAATAAAATTAAAGAAGATACAATCATATAACGGCTCCCTGTTCAGAAACTATGAATCCACACAAACTACTTTTGAAGTTCTCTGTTAGTCCCGTTCAGAATCTGGCTCTAATGTAAAGATATATAGCATCTTAATCAAACAAAATGCACCTTCACATTTCATGATGACATTTACTTTTAGGAGAGTTTGACATTTCATGGAAGATCCATCTTTAATCTTTTTTCTACTCTGTCTATTCACCAAAGTGTATGTTATTTGTGTTAAAAGAAACTACTGAATATAGGCTTTGTTTGCCTATAGGATATTCCTTTGGACTGCAAATCACAAAATCCATAAATTTAATAAAGTAAATTTTAAAAAGCTTTCTTACCTTGACAACAAAATATGAAATAAAATATATACACAGAGAAATTAGGAGACAAAGGGTGAAGAATAAGAGTTTAAAGAGGTAGAAATTTAAGTACATTATTAAATTATACATGTAATTAACAGAAAATTTTAGAATAATGATATTCAGTCAGCCCTCCACATCCACAGGCTCCACACCCATGGATTCAACCAACACAGATCAAAAATATTCAAAAAGTAAAATAAAATAAAAAATAACAATACAACAGAAAAACAGAAATAAACTAATACAGTATAATAACTATTTATATAGCATTTATGTTGTATTAGGTGTTACAAGTAATTGAGAGATACTTTAAAGTACAAAGAAGGATATGTAAATACTGAGCCATTTTATACAAGAGGCTTGAGCATCTGTGGATTCTGGTATCCGCAGGGTGTCCTAGAACCAGTCCCCTGCACAGATACCAGGGACTACTGTAACTGTCAATAGAAGGTAGGGGGAGTATAACAAGCAATGTGTGTCAAATCCTTATTTTTCATAGCAGAAAGTAAATATATTAATAAGTACCTAAAGTGAATAAATCCAAAAATGAAGGTATATCATTTAGATTGTTGGAGGTAACAACTCAACAAATACAGAAAGGATTAAAAGAAAAGGCTAGGACAGAAGATTGTTATTCTTCATTATAAGATCTTCTGTTTTAATTTTTACCATTTTTATCATGTAATAAAAATGAAACTTCCTGTGAAATTCAGTTAGCAATATTTTTATAAAATCCGTATACGAGAAAACATCAGCATGTAAATAATAATACGGCTTATAGAGTTAAAGTAAGATCCAACGTCTCACCGCAGTGGAACTCATCAAGTCCATCCTCACAATCTTTCTGACCGTCGCATAGCCAGGTATTCAAAATGCATCTTCCGCTAGGACAACCAAAATAATTTTCTTCACATTTGTGTTTGTTTTGAACTGTGACAAAATACAGAATGTAATGACAAAAATTTAATTAATCTTAGACTTCTGCAATACAGGTAGATAAAACACTAAAAGTCCTTGAACCAGAAGAAATAAATAACAGGCAAACTTAAGTAAAAAGCAGCAGTGCTCGCCTCAAGAATGTCAAGGTTGTTGAAAACCAAGGAAAGACTAAGAAACTGTCAAAGGTCAGAGGAGACCCAAGAGACATAATCAAATCAAATCCAGGATTAGGTCCTAAAGCAGAAAAAGGATACTAATGGAAAAATTGCTTAAATCACAATAGTGAGGCATTTAGTTAAAAAAATAAAATGAAGCAAAATAATTAAAATGCCTCTAAAGCGATTGAGCCTAACACAAAGAATCGTATTTGGGCGGAAAATATTATGATTTCCATATTCATAACAAAAACTAAATAACAAAATCAACATCAATAGATCTTTGGTGAAAAAGTGTAGATTTAGTGTTCAGGATTTAAACAATTATTCCCTATTCTAAAGAAGAAAAACAGGTTACAATGGAATCTCTAAAATTATTATACCTTGCAGAAATATCGAAAGAATAAAAAGTGTCTTATGTAAAATTATTTTCTAAAATATATATATTTTAAATTATGAAGTATTATTATAACCTTCAAGAATGTGAATGAAATACTACATTTTTTTCTTTACTCGATGGCATCTGTCTCCTTGAACCTTCAGGCTAACATGTTTTCAAACTGATTGGCCATACCTAATCTGGAAATAAGCCCTAGAGTATACATGACAATCACACTGTAATGGTCCATTATAAATATTTTAAGATAATAAAAATTATCCTCATTTCACTTTCTAAATATCAACGTAGATCTAATTAAAGATGAAAATACATTTTTGGGCAAATTCACCATTAAACCAAAAAGTATTTTATTTTATTTTATTTTTTTAATTTCTGAGACGGGGTCATGCTCTGTCATCCAAGCAGGAGCACAGTGGTGTGATTATAGCTCACTGCAGCCTCGAACTCCTGGGTAAAGCAATCTTCCTGCCTTAGCCTTTCAAGTAGGTGGGACTACAGGAGTGCACCACCACACACTGCTAATTTATTTTTTCTATGTAATGACTGTATCTTGCTATGTTGCCCAGGCTGGTCTTGAACTCCTGGTCTCGAGAGATCCTCTCACCTTGGCCTCCCAAAGTGCAGGAATTACAGGCTTGAGCCCTCATGCCCAGCCTAAACTAAAAAGTTTTGAGTGTGCTTCATGTCTAAGTTCTTCTTAGGCTTTTGCATAGGTATAACCTAAAGTATTTACACTGACTCATATCTGGTTTCTTGTCTGTCTGTGCAACTGTCTTATATGCCTGCATGAGTATTCCTTTCCTTCTCACCAATATAAGAATCACAATTCTCTATGTATGCAGTCTACATTATCTAGACACAGGTAAACAGAAACCTGAAAAAGGGAAAGAATGTGTTGTTGCCAAAAGAACATTGGACTAAGAATCTTGACACCCAGTTTCCATGAGTTTAAAACAATAAGTTTAAAAATATTTTATATAATTAAAAATATAGTAAATATTTTTTTAAAATGTGAAAGAACTGCAGTGAGCTACAGTTAAGGGCCTCTAGAGAGGAAGCTCTCCACTTTGAGGATGCAGCTAGGCTCTTAAAACCCAGAAGGAACAAAAATGACATCACACAATGTTAGACATCATTGAGCACTAAAGGATGGGATCTGTTATTGCCAAATTTAGTGATAGATCATGAACAATTAAGAATATCAGTTTTACATAGTACATTGGGTGAGTGTGTGTGTGTGTGTGTGAGAGAGAGAGAGAGAGAGAACTGGTGTGCAAAATATCTGTGAATCTAATGTCTTAAAATATTTAAAAAGTTACTGAGTATCAACTAAACATGAAAAGAGTGCAGCAGTAGGGTGGAAGAGGCAAACAGCATTATAAGACCAAATTTAATAGTGTCCTTATACATTATATCTACTTCCAGTTATACATAGTTAACACCTTTCTTTTCTGATTTTTTTTTTATTTCAGTATCCTCAAAGTGACCTTTGCTGGAAGGCATTCTTATAAGAATGTAGATGACACTTTTCAGAGTTCATGTTGGAAAGATGATTAACAGTCAGATATAAATTTCTCTGTCTAACCTTGATCCAATAATAATAATAACTATTACCCAAACTACTATGCCAAAAGATCGTGCAAGGTGCATCAAACAGCCTAACACATAAACACCAGCTGCATAGTAACACTGAGCAAAGCCAGAAATGAGAAACATAGTCTCTCCCTTTTTAGTCTACGAAGTTATTTCCAGGTATGTAATACTTCTGTTGAATCTCCATAAATTATGCATTTTAAAACTTAATCACCAATTTAAAAGGACTAATGATGAACTGAACCTGAAAAAGAAAAGTGATCCAAATTCAGCACAGATTTCCTGGATATAATTTTAAAATCCATTTAAAAAGATCAAGTGGCATATACACGTTGATTACTTTTTAGTTTATAGCAATTGTATTTTAATCTAAATCATTGAATATTAAGAATAAAAATAAACAAATTTATTATATACAACTAACCAGCCTATAAATCTTCAAGGCAAAGATGGTTTTTTTTTTCTTTGTTTGCTTGTTTCTAGAATTACCTGGACACTTTAATTCATCTGAGTAGTCTCCACAGTCATTAGACCCATCACATATCCAAGTTGGCAGAACACACAGTGAGGTAGAATTACATCTTATGAACCCTGTGGTTTTCACTCCAAGTTTATAAAAATGTGTGCAGTCTGTATTATCTAGAAACAGGTAAACAGAAAAGTGAAAAATACCTCATTTGCAAAGATTATGAGCCTTCTATGTAGGTCATAGAGACAAGAAAAGTTAACTTCATTTGCAGAAGTAAATATGCAATTATCCTACGCAACAGGGGTCAATTACATATTAGTTCTGGACAAGGTTCAGTAAGAAGTTGGACAGTGTTCAGTGCAATGCCAAAGTGCCCATGCATGAACAGACAGAATGTAGTGGAATATCTTACTGCAGTTCTTTTCATCCGAAGCATCTGCACAATCTATGTTCTGGTTGCATCGTGCTGATCTTGGAATGCAAGTCCCATCTGCACAGCGGAACTCAACAGTGGCACAGGTTGAAACTAGAAAAACAGGTAAATAAATAAATGGATAGATGGGACAGAAAATGACTCTTTGCTTTTACATCTTGAATATTTTAATTAATTCATACAATTCTGTTTGGTTTTGCTTTTTTAACCCTGGGAAGTCAATCTTGATCCTTGGCTTCCATGTGCAAGCTTGGATTAGATGCCTCTTACATACCTTCCCTGTCACACAATTCTTCCCGCTGTTGTGGTATTTATCATACTGCATTGCAACTTCCTGTTTATCTACTGGAAGACCCACTGAATGTAAGCTCCGTGAGAGCAGGGACTGTGCCTTGTTCACCATGTTCACCATGGTAATACCACTCTAGTACTGAGCCGACACTTAAAAAAAGTTGCTGAAAATTTCCCTCTCCTTGCATCTTCAATAGTGTGAAGTTATGACCCTAGGCAAATGCCTGATTAAATGCCTACTGGGAAATCCCAATCTGGTTCCCAAGAAGAAGAGGAGCATTCCCTGCTATGATAGAGAAAGGCTGAGACAGAGAGAGATAAGGAGGGGGGAAAAAACAGCATTTGATCTGTTTCTCAGAGGGAACAGCTGAACACTACTACAAAGTCATCTATGCTATGTCATACTCCTTTGCATGGCCATATCATTAACATTTGGTATAGGAAATATGGATGTCTCATGCCAAGAAACGTGGCATCTCTTATTGTTATGAAAGTATAGCTTTCCAATTCCCTGCTTTGCTTAGATGAAAATCATTTTCAATATGCTACTGTCATCATATACACTTTGTATAAAATATCTTATTCTTAATCATACATTCCTAAGTTGCTTACCCATTCATAACCAAATAATTGTTTGCAGTAATGAGTTGTGAACAGGTGCACGGTATGCTATGTATGTTAATTTAATTTAGGTGAGGTTTCTTTTATTCCAAATTCAAATTTCCAGAGGTTTATTACATTAATATACAACCTAAAGGGCTCTTTGATTATGCCACTTTTACTAGTGTTGATATTTTAAAGAGCCTATTTAATTATAAATAGAAATTATATCAATTGCAAATGGTTAAAATGCTATCTTAAAATATGCAAATTTTACTCAAGGGTGTGTATGTCATTTGTATTTCATAATGTACTGTTCTTATTATATTTAATCATATCTTAAAATCACATACTTATTTGTGTTTAAATGATGATTAGAACAAATGTTTTATTTACAACTCGCAATTATAATTGCTTCACTTTTTTTCATTAAAAGTTACATCTTAACATGTGAAACAGATAATGCTATTATGAGTAGAGATAAATGCATTGTTCCAAAACAAAACAAAATAGATTTTATTTTAAGAGAGCAAAATCTTTTCTATATTTCTTTATATTACATTTAATATTCAATTTTTAATGGAAACAGTAAATATAGTATATATAAAAGAAGATAATCATGTCAATCATTTCCATTTTGGTTTTGACTTCACTGTCTATCAGCAGTGTCTATTAACTTTGTTCTAAAAGAATGCTTATAATCTCTTTACTTAGAAGACAGGATGCCTTTCTCTGCGAAACACCATTTTAGATAGTGGTAGTATTCCCAGGTAAGCCTGCAAAGGTTTATCTCACAATGCACTTGAAGTTCTACCTTACAGTATACTTGAACTTAGAGTTTAGGATGCCAGGAAGATCCCAGTGGGGACAATCGAAACCCATTCTACCATCACCATCTCCCTCTGAGCATCTACAGAGAATCCTCTGTGTAGATGGCAGGAAGTCCATCTGAATGAGTAGCAGGAGCAGGGAGGACGAAGAGGAAAATATGACACCATGAACATGGGGGATGGCATTTCAGACTGTTAAGAAAAGTGGAGATTTGAGGATTTCACAGCAATGAAATTTCAAAAATAGTATCAGAAGCTCTGAGTCGGACGAAGGGGTAAAGAATAACTTGTGAGAAGAGTGGAAATGTCGGGCAAAGAGAACACAATTTTAGATTGAATTCTACATAGAAGAAAGAAATGAAAAGAGGAGCTCCAACTAGATGAGAAGAAACTTCAACTCTGAAGTTGAGCAGAGTGATTAGGAGATACTAATTGAAAGAAAGGCATAGAAAAAGAGAAGCAGGTGGAGATCGGGAGAATGTGATAGACAGCAGAAAATTTGCAGGATGTATTTTTTCTCCAATTTCCCTAAGTAAATAAATTTTGGTGAAGAGGGTTGATTAGAGTGTGTGAGATATACAAATAGGAATAGATCATCCCTTTCTACCTGATCCTGTCTCCACAGATTCCATGCTTGATTTAGAGGTTGAGAACTGCCCGAGCGTAAATAGGGTGATGAGTGGCAATGCAATTGGACATATTAAGTAGTTGCACAATTTTGTAATCTGTGGAGATGAGGTGACTGTGGGAATCAGAGTCCTGTGATGACAGAAATCCTTAGAAATAACAGGAACGTCATTAAATAAGTAAACAAAGGTCTCTTCTGCCAAAAACTCTTTCTCTCTTTTGCCTCAACTATATTCCTTCTTCACTTTGTTTTGGTCAGTCAAGCATTGAAAGTTGTTTCAACTTCAGGGTGATTTTGAGGAAGAAAGATACTGGAATTTCTAATTTGTCAAGTGGATATGAAAGTTTTCTGACAATTTTTCCTCAGGCTAAAAGTCCTGATAAAGAGAGAAAAGAAAATATTGTAATCCAAATAAAGATAAGCCAAGGGAAAAATACTAGACTTTTCCCTCTAGATAGTCCAAAAGAAAAAATAAGTCTACAAATGTGAGTGAAAACATACCACAGCCACACCAGGAATAGCAATGAGATACTACAAAGGAAGAAGATCAGACAGGGATTGCAGATCAAAAGTAGTAGCAAGAGAGAAAGTAAAGCCACTCTCTCCTTCATATACTTTCTTAATTTTACTATTTCTTCCACTTTCTTCTTAGCATGTCCATTAAAATATTTAATGAGATATGAAATATATGGAGATCAATTTGTCTCTCTGTGGTTCTTAGGATGTTTCTTATAGATAACCTAAGTCAATTCTCTCTTCCAACTCCCCTTACCCAACATGTGGCAAAGGGAAGCTGACAAGGAAAAAAAAAAAAAAAAGCATTAAATTTGCTGTCATATCTTTCTTCCAAAGTTTACTTTCAAACCACATCTTCTATTAATTATTTAATTTACTGCTTAGGCTCTAAGGGTATGCAAACCCAAAAGGAATGATGATTTCTTTTCTAGCCATGTTTATCCTTTTCCTTTAGCTTGTTGTTTGTGGAGCCATTCAAAGTTTTGCTATGAACTTAGGGAAAAAAACAAAACCCCAGTTCCCTGTCCTTTAGGGTGCCTCAGAACCACTCTCCCTCCAGTCTACTTAAAGGTATTCTGGAGGCCCAAGGAAGTTCTTGTACTTCCCAAGGGGAGCAATTTATATTCATCTCAACAGGGAAAGAGGAATATCACACACTCTTCCCAAATCTACGCACTCGCCTGTCACACAAGCAGAAGGGGAATATAAACTGACGAACCTTGTGAACAACTCCTCATGTCCCTGCCCCTCCCACAGCCTGACATCTGAAGTTCTCAGTTATGAAAGAAATATCTATAAAGGGGCAATAAATAAAAAGTGGTGAGGACTGGAGATTTTTCTTTTCCCCCAAAAGAGAAGAAACCAAAAATAATTCCTGGCAACATCCATTTCCACTCTGTAAATAGACTCTCTGCCTTTGTGGAATTAAAAAATAATAGTAATAATTACTATTGACATCTTAATTAAACAAGCAAAAGAATAATAGCACTTCAAATAATTTACAGATGGCTCCACCATAGCCTCTTACCACAGTCTTATCAAAATTCCCCATATATTGACTTCTAATCATACTACCTTACTTTTGTATATTTTATTTTATTTTGATTCAAAAGTAACAGGTGATTTGTATGTGTATATATATGCAACAATGCACTGACTCCAGAAACACAGAATGAGTAACTGGAAGAAAAATCTTGCAGAGAGAACTCTTATCCATTCTTCCTGAGCCCTTACATATTCCTTTCCTTCATCATTTTTCATGTACTGTAAGGGAGTTTGGTAAATACACATTTGAATAATATAAGTCTTATAAGACAGCCTGGCTTATGGAAAATGGACCCAGAAAAGCCTTCCTTCTGTGGCTTGAAAGGTGCCCTATAAATAAATAAGCTCGAATTAAGAGACAAATCAAACCTAAAAGATGTGGCTGAGTAATCTTTCATCTAAAAAGCTACCCATTTGTTTATCCTAAAGGAGCTAGTCCATTTAATTAAATACATTAATTTTGAGTTAGTCATAAAGTATCTGCTTATTTTTTTCTTGAGCAATTTTAGTTTCAAATGTCCTGCATTATACAGGAAAAACTTTGAGGCATAGGCTTTATTTGTTTGTTTTTAACATATCCAACTGCCATAATTTATACATTATTATCACAAAAGAAAGGCCATGAAGAAAGGTGATTCCCAAATGCACTATTCTGTGCCCAAGAATGTGGCTGAGATAGTTATAACACAAATATCAAGAGTTTAGATTAAAAGAGGTAAATAACATTTTGAGTTATTTTTATTGGTATTCATCAGCTAGCATTGATATCACTAGACAGAATAAAATCTGTCTATATTTTTTGGAAGACTTACCACTTCAACCAGCCACATAAGAATTTAATAAACACGTACCATGTACTAGGTATTACATTTCATAACTCCAAACACACTAATTTATTTACCACTTTTGAAAACATACTTTCATTTTCTGAGAAAACTCATAGTAACTTATTAACTTCCCATGGTTCTTTTCAATGAATTTTGTTTTAAAATCTACTTTCTATATTTATTGTTCAGTTCCTGCACATTCTAGCTTGATATTTTTACTTTAAAACTGGTTTAATGCCTTTATTATATTCTCTTCACCTGCTTCCAAATAACTGACAAAACATGCCCATGTCTTGGTCTTTCTCTAGGTTCCTTCCCTCCTTTCTTTCAAATGCTAATTCATTTCCCTCCACCTACTCCCAGTATCTTACTACATTTTACCATTTCTAATCTCTTATAGGTGACTTAATTTGCAGATGTACTTGGCTCTTCCTAAACTAGTGTCAACCACAGATGGTAATCTACTCAAGCGTCTGCCCAAAGTCATACAGTTTAAGATAAGAGAGTCACTTCCCAACCTTCCATACAGCTACACGATACTTTGCTTGCATTCTGCCCTCTTTCTGAAGTCTGCACAGCCATTTCATCACGACTCTACTTCATACCTTTCCTTTACCATCAACATTTTCCAAAAACAATCTGCATTCACTGTCTTCACTCCTTCACCATTCATTTTCTGCCTTAACCCAATGTGATCTGGGTTTCCCCTGCCACTCACTCTGTAAATTGATTCCCATGAAGGTAATTCAAAGATCATTTCCTATTTGCCAAGTACAGTGGACATTTCCAGTCCATGTCTTCCCTCTTGCCCTCTCTGTAACATTTTAAAATGCTGAATAATCCCCCTTTCTTGAGAAAACTATTTCTTATGAGGATCCCTCTATTAGTCCTGTTTATGCTAGTATTTTTAATTAGTGATCAAATTTTCCTTTTTGTACCAGCGTTTTTAATTTTTTATTTCAACAAGTAATTCTGATTCACTCTTTTAAAGCAAGTATTACTCCGTACATATTCTCTAGGTTTCTTTCTCCTTAATGCATCCGGAATCAATATTTCTGGTCTAAATCTACTACCTGAGTTCCAGATCTCTGTGTACATGCATGTGGAACAGCTCCATTTGGATGTCTACAAGTGCTCTAACTTCAGAATGCAAAATACCCTTATTGTCTTATCCCCATTCCCACACAAACAAAAGGCCCAGAAAAATAAATAAATAAAATGAAGAAAAAATAAGTTTAAAACAGGTCAAAACATTCCCAACAAAACTACTCTGTCCTTCCCCATGCTTTCTCTACGTTTATTATCCAAGAAGACCTCGTATGCTATCTTTTAAATGTTGTTATATCTGTCTTAATCCCTTTGTTTCCTAGCTTTAGCTGCTGTAGTTATGGTAGGTTTCATTCACACAATCACACTTTTTGTTTTTTTCTTTTCTTTTTTTTTTTTTTGAAATGTAAATTTGATTATATGTCGTCTGCTTTAAACCTTCAGAGACTTTATGGCAACTGCAAGATAAAGTCTGTGTTCCTTAACATGGCACAAGATACACATTTATCCCCTGGCTCCTTCCTCTAACTTGCCCCATTGTTTTTAGCACTCTCATATGTGCAAATCAGCCTTAATTGTATCAAATTACTTGCAGTTTTCAATATTGTCCCTCTACTTGGAATTCTCTTCTGTTTCAATCATTCCATCTTATTCACACTAAAAGATTCAACTTAAATTTAATATAGTCTATGAAACTTTTGAGGACACTTTCAAGCCAAAAATTTAAAAAATGGTGTTCTCATGTGTGCAACCCCAGCATCTTATATATATTCTTCATCTGTTTACATGACTGTCTTTCACTTAGAGTTCGAACTCTTTGAGGGCAGATACATGTCTCATTAGTTTTGTGTCTTAGCCCTTAATGCACTGCACTCAATAAGGTGTGGGCAATGAATGGGAAGTGTTTTTAGGGAAAATTGCTTTGAAAATATCTGTTGGATACATGTTTTAGAAGGCCTTCACTGTCATACTAAAAAACATTCGTTTATTCTGCAAACATTGGTATTCCATTAGCGGTTCTTTATCAGAGCAGTGATTTAAAAAAAAAAAAAAAAAAGGTCGATGCTTACATATCATTCACTATATGCCAAGTGCTGTTCTAATCTTATTTAATGTTAATATTATCATTTAATTATTTTTTCTATTTTGCAGTTTGGGAAACAGAGACACAGATACTAGTTAAGTGCCTTATCTAAATTTAGACAGTAAGTGTTGGGATGGAGGTTCTAATCCAGGTAGTCTAGCTTGACAGTCTGCCCCAGTAGTCACTGTGGGAAAATGTTAAACAGTTATCAGCATGACTAACAATATACAGGTGGAAAAATATAGGCATGGAAACCAGGTAAATGGATACTCTGTAAATCCAGGCTTAAAGTGGATTGCCATTAAAGATATTAAAAAGAATTGGAAGATTTGTTGGGAATACAACAAATGGAAATGAAAGGGAATGTTTTTGGAGCAGTGTATTCAATATTACACATTCTGGTAGAAATGTCCAAAAAGCAGGGAGGATGGAACTGGAGAGGTGAGAAATTACAAGAGTCTCAAAGTGAGCACAGGAGTAGAAACCAGAAATAGAGAATATAGTCATAACTTTCAATTGACTTTAGTAATTCAACTCCAGCAACATTTACCAAAGTATAGTCCACAGATGTTACTAGGTGTTATATACATTGCAGGGCTCTCAGAAACAAACTCTGGAAAAGTTCAGGAGAAATTAGCGTAGCAATACACCCAGGCTGCTGCAGCAAGTATTACCTTTACAGTCTAATTCATCAGAGTTGTCTCCACAGTCATTTTCACCATCACATAACTTGTTATGAGGAATGCAGCGACGATTGTAGCAGGGCTTGAAACCTCTTCGACAGCTTCTGTTTTCTTATAAATAAAAGTAGAAACTCATAGTTGGAGATCATAGAGAAATAGTTTTACATAATGAAAATCACAGACTGGATTTCACTCATGATGACTAGGTTATGGACCTATAAAACAAATGCCGTGTGGTATAAAAGCTCTGGGTTAAAATACTCACATATTATTAAGGAGTAGTTCTTTCAGTAGAGTACTTTTTTGACTTAATGTTTTAACTATAGTGATTCACACCTGGAGATCTTTTCAAGTCGTACCCACATTATTGTTTCTGACACTCTGCCAAGTGGCACAGGAATAAACATACATCACATAATTACTTCTGAAGAAATAAATTTCTACCTAAAGAGTAAAAAACACACTCCAACATGCATCTCCTATCTCCTCTGCATTTATCTGCAATAATTTTGTAACAAAAAAACAAAAGAAGGTGGGGCGTGGTAGCTCACACCTGTAATCTTAGCACTCTGGGAGGCCGAAGTGGACTGATTGTTTGAGCTCAGGAGTTTGAGACCAGCCTGAGCAAGAGCAAGATCCCATTTCTACTAAAAAAAAGAAAGAAATTGGCTGAACAACTAAATATATATATATATATATATAAAATTAGCCAGGCATGGTGGCGCATGCCTGTAGTCCCAGCTGCTCGGGAGGCTGAGGCAGGAGGATCACTTGAGTCCAGGAGTTTGAGGTTGCTGTGAGCTAGGCCGATGCCATGGTACTCTAGCCTGGGCAACAGAGTGAGACACTGTCTCAAAAAAAAAACAAAAAAAGAAAAGAAAACAAAAGCAGCAAAACATACATTCCTGAATCAGTGTATCAAAGAGTCACCTAAATGTCAGTAAATTTCTCTTAAAAATTGTCTTAAAATGTCTCCAGAATTTCCTGAGAAGAAGAATTGCCATCTGAGTTCATTTATTTCATTGAATGTCTTTTGACATTCTCTAATTTGGGACAAAAGTTACCACTTACAATAATAATAGCTGCTATTTATGGAATACCAGCTTTGTGCCAGGCTCTGTATTGGGTACATGTAAATATGCACTTGCTTATTTAATGCTTTCAACCACCATTAAAGCTAGTCGTTTTGTAGTAGGAAACTAAAACACAGAGAATTGAATCACAGTCCTCACACTAGTCACACACTAGTAGGTTTGGGGACAAAGAATTAACCTAATGTGTGATTCCAAAGCCCGTGCTCGATACCTGGGGTTGGCAAACTATTGCCCTAAAGCAAAATCTAGCCTGTTTTTGTATGACTCTTGAGCTAAGAATTATTTTAAAACATTTAAAGGATAGTAAACAATAAAAAATAGAGGATATGTGACAGAGAGCATATATGGCCCACAAAACCTAACATATTTAATTCCTGAAACTTTACAGAAAAAGTTTGTCAACCCTGTTCTACATGAATATCATCTTACTACAACAAAAATAAAAATATGAAATACATTCTGAAGCCAATTCATAGTAAATGTAAATTTGTAAGCTGATTCCCATAACATTTTTATATGTTTTAATATTATAATATTGTGCAGAATATCATCATTCATTAAAGCAAGTTTTGTATTTGAGGTAAATTCCCTAGGATTTTGGTTACAGATCAATCATGGACAAATTATATTTGGCTATCATCTTATTTGAGAGTGTGCTCTTCTGTAATGTAAAAGAGTGAGAAAACTGCCTGTGGATTTCCCAGACTCCATCTTCCTCTTGTTTAAACTTTTCTTTGATTATTTAGATGCAATTATTACCTAGGTATTAGAACAAAGGAGAAGCATAGAAATGAAATGTAGCAGTTCCAGATACAGATTCCTAAATTTTGCATAGTGCACAATCCCAATGCTATTGGATTTGTAGAATAAAAAATAAATCAGAATAATTTTTTAAAAATCTGGATCAATTGTACAGTAACAATGACTACACAGAGACAAATTTTCAAGAAAATTATTGCTGTAATAAAGGCAAATATCAGTTGCTTACTAGGGTAGAGAAGCCAATCTCTTCTCCTGAGAGAGAGGCACAGGTTGACTATCACCTAATGTCACCAATAGAAACACAGCTAGTGGAATTCCATTCTTGGTGGGGACCATGGCTAAAGTAGTCAGCCTTTGTACCAAAGGACACTAGCCCCCATGCTAATCCTAGAGACAGAAATAGAGTTGACAAGATTTTGACATCAACCCAACTACATAGTATTGACTGATTGTGTACTTTTGCTGCAAAGTAAGCCCACGATATCAACAAATCACGGATGTTTCTGAATTGCATTTTAAGGAATGTAAACCTAAAACCTATTGCTAAAGACGAATAAGCAGGCAGTTCAAAAGACAGGCTCTACTTTCTTTGAATTTGCATTCCATGGATGGGAAGCCATGAGGAAATTCTTCAATGAGTATCATAGCTACTGGATAGAAAATAAAGTGCTTCATTTTAACGCAAGCAAAGCCAAGTCAATTGCCTTAGATCTAGATGCTAATGAGAGACATTGAAGAAATCATCCACGTAAAACAAATGAAGACAAACAAACAAACAAACAAAAAAACTATAAGAAGAATCAGAAAATCAGCAAATCACGTGTTGGACACTTACCACAGTAGAGCAGTTTTTCATCCGATTTATCCTTACAATGAGGAACGCCATCACAGGTAAGCTGATAGTCAATGCATTCACCATTTCCACATTCGAACTCCAAATAAATGTTGCAGGAGGAATTTTTAGCTAAAAGAGTAAAATGGTCAATGTTTTTTTGTAACAACCAAGATTTGTTGATACCATTACAATTATTTTAATTATAAAAATAAACTAAAATTTATCTAAATATAAAATTAAATAGAGGGAAATGGTTTATGGCATTTTTTTCATTGAAAATTAAGAGGAACACATTTTGTTATTCTTATCCTCCCTTTGTAAATGTTTTGAGAGTTGCCTGACTTTATTTTTCTTTTATGCTTATTTGTGTATTTTGTTAATTATTCAGTGACTGTGTATGTGGAGGAAAAGTGTGTCTTAAATTTGCATGACTATATTTATGTATCTGGTCTAGCAGTCTATCTCAAAAATAAATCATAAAAAAAGAGCCAGTTAAATGAGCTCTGTAAATAATGAAAATGTTTTTGTGTTTTCTATGGGAATCTATCACATGTTTTTTAATATATTGAAAATTTTCAGTAGTTATCATACCCATTTTTGAATGCTTGATGTGAAATCATCTTAGTCAAATAAATGGTCCCAAATTTTCTCCACCTTCTACTTGGTCTTTGTCCCCCACTACCTTCTAACAGAGCCTCAGCAGCAAATTCCATAATTCACAAGTACTGGAATTGCTAAAATCATCCTTGTCACCCTCTCGTTCTATCTATGTGTGGGAGGTACCGGAGAGCAGATCCTCTCTTCCTGCCACATATGGCCACTACCTACTGCTTGAAATGTGCTGGATCTGTGGGATGAGCCACTGGAGGACAATGGAAGCCTGTGCAACTGAGTCCAGAGACTCCAACTGACCACTGCCATATTGTCTCATATCTAAATCTCAGAATTTTCATAAGAAATTAAAAGTTTGAGTCTTTTATGTGGTTTGTCCTAACTTTTAAGCACAAGCAAACAGCATAAAGTATAAAAAAAAAAATCCTTTCTATAGCTAGGTTTCATCCCTGGAAAGCCAGTACATAATCACTGTTTTGAAGGATCTCTATTGAGGAAAGTCGACTTATTTTTATTCTTAAATAATAGATTTACTAGCACTTATGGGATCCAATTTTTTGGGTTTGCTGTCTGCTCGCATGTACTCACTCCATTGCTTGTCAAATAGTTGTACATAGAAATCTAATTGTATTAATTATGTTGGAGGTAAATAGAATTCATTTATCTCTGTTAATATGAGAAAAATACCTTAATTTTATAATTTACTATCAATTATTTGAACTTTATTTCATGAATATTCAATTAAATAGCTACTAACATTATTCGAAGTTTCCACTGTTTTATTTCTTTATTATTCCTAGAATTTAATTTTAACAGGATGTCTCTATATGTATATGTGTATGTATCTAAAACTTCTAATTTAACTCTTTCAATGATAGCAACACTTTCCAAAGGTTTTTTTTGTCTTTTTTTCTTTGGTGCAACCTTAACTTGACTGGTCAATCAGGAGCTAATTTTGAATGTTATTTTAGAGAAATTAACAAAAAATTTAAAACCTAAAAGTATTAACAAATTTAAAGGTAAAAGTATTATTAAATACAAAGGGTACTAATATTACTGGGTATAATCACCTTAGATCATGAACTGAACAAAATTCAGCCACTTACTGAAAGTTTATTGACATTCCCGACTTATTTTGTCTATTTTAAGCCCATCCTATTTATTGTCTCATTTCCAATAAAAAACTAATTGTTAAGATGGAAAATGCTGTAGTTAGTGTTTTATATTCATAATGTCTTTGAGGGCAAGAACAAAATTGTTCACAGATAAGTATGTTTTTTATATTTAGCAAAAGCTAATATTGTATGAGCACAATTCTTATTCAGGCATGTTCATTTGATGAAATAGTAATAAATCATGTTCTTTTGAAGACATATTATTAAAGTGCTTTCTCTTCTTTCTAGAAATGATGGTTCATCTGTCCTATCATTCTCTTACATGACAATTACTTTACCTAATTATATTTGCTATTCCTATTTCTATCATGGATGTCAATAAGGCTAGTAACATTGTGAGGAATGGAAATGCCTAATCTCTTTGTCAACAGTTATGACAACAAATGGTTTTCCCTCCTTTGCCTTGAGGTAGGTGTTAGTAAATGGCCTTTCACCTCTGTAATGCTTCCATTAACATTCATGAAAAGCTCTGGGTGAAATCATTCAGATGTGGACATAGATATGCCAGAAACATTCTCATTTCCCAAAGATGGATTTGACAAGGAGAAGCCAAGAGTTACTTTCCAATCTCTCTGCTGGACAAGAGGATTTCAACACGAATGCACAATGCATACAGTCTGCCTCTATCACGGTTTGTCAGCTCTGAGGAATTGAATATCACTCTATAGTTTCATATGAATAAAATTGTACTTGTTTAAAATGATAGTTTTCTGTCTGACTCATTCTCTCTCATCAGTAAAGAGAGGCAGTTGGTTTAGTAGGGACAGTTGTACCTGATCTATTTTTCTGCAAGGACAGGCCTCTACTGTATGCAAATAAGCCTTGCTGTTTTGACTAAAGGCATTGCTTTACTACTGGCCTGCAGTGGCCTATGAAAGAAACATGAGTGATTCTAATGCATGGCTAACACTCCAGGCTTACAGATGGCACCAGATCCAGACCATTACAGCTGAAACCACAAAGGCAAACTAAAAGAGAGTTTAAGCAATTGCCTGAGCAATTCAAAGAAGTATTAAGTGACAAAGAAATATGGGAATTTGTGGCCTGGATTATTGAAATCGGCTATCTGCATTTAAAATTCTGACCAATTGCATCATTCTCTCATTTGCTTTGGCACAGTCTTAAATAAAACAACATTTACTCGGTTAGCTAAGAGGTGCACTTTGGGGTTGTGGTACCAATTTGCAAAGTAAGAAGATATGTATATGCTATTGTATTAGGTGCAATAGTTTTCAAGACAAAGAAAATTATATCTAAGCATTTGTATTCAGTTAAAGATCAGGTAAAAGAGAAGATCCTCCTGGTGCATAAAACTAAAAGATGAAGATGAGAAATACTATTATTATACTCCACTCAGCTAATTCTCTAGGATGAAAAGATATAAGATGAGGATATAGACAAGGATAGAAAAAAAATGTGAAAAATTGACATATCCTAACAGCGAGTTCACCAATTTCCAACAGGATACTTTTCTTCCACTTTTCTTATACACAGATTGTCTTAATGTTAAATGGAAATTAACCTTTTTATATTGCTTGCTACTTTTCATGGCAGTATTGGGACACTTGAACATTTTTTTGTTTTGGAAACAGTTTTGGAAACTTAGTTGTTAATAAGTGTATATTGTAATGGTACTAATTAAAGGTTGTAATGCCTTTGGGAGATATAAACATCATACAAGGCTGCAATGTTACATTCTTAATTAACAGTTTGGAAATGATTACAAATAAGCTGCATGAGCCATTCTCTCTCATTTACATACTGTGATGGACTGTGAATGGTTTTACTGCAAGGCTACTGACATATTGCCTGTATACAAGTTTATTTCAGCTTCAATTAATTTTGCTATTGACTGAATTCACAAAGTCACGAGTGGAAGTTTTCAAACAATCATTGTGTGCAGACACTCCCCTAGGTAGCCCAGCACCTTCCAGTCCCCAACCAGGGAGGTACAACATTTGTCACCATTTTGGTTATTATTCAACATATGGTGCTATAACTCAGTAGAATCGTGAACTGAGTTCTTGTTTGAACAGAGAGATAAAGCAACTAAGCTTCTAATATTGGTGAAGAGTTCAACTTCCTGAATATACTAAAACAATTTCAGTGTACGTATGTAGCATTTTGAGCAGATAAGGTATATTAAAGTTCAATTCACTTTACTTACTCACACATCTGTTGTCATCTAGCAATATTCGGTCCCCTCTGCAAGAACAATTCACTCTCCCATTGGGAGTTAAAAGGCACAGGTCATGGCAACCTCCATTCAATAATGCACATGGAGAAAGTTCACCTGCAATGAACAGGCTTTATGGGTAACATTTTATACTGAATTTCTATTCTATGTTATATATACATAAATAGTAAACTGTTAGACTGTCTCAATTTCTCAACAACATCTCATAAATAAGAAACATTCAGGGCTTTTGAAAACCTAAGCATTCCTAAAGATAAATACATTAGGAAAATATGTAACATTAATCACCACATCTTTTTTAAATTTTATTTTATTTTATTTATTTCAGAATATTATGGGCCTCCAAATGCTTTGGTTACATGGATTGCTTTTGTACTGCTTGACTCAAAGTTATAAGTACGACCGTCGCCCAGGTAGTGTACATTGTACCTGTTAGGTGTGATTTTATCCATTCCCCTCCTCCCCCCTCCCACATGTATGATTTCTGTTAAGTTTTACTTCCATCTGTGCACGTGAGTGCTAATCAGTTAGTTCCAATCTAATAGTGAGTATATGTGGTATTTGTTTTTCCATTCTTGTGATACTTCACTTAGGAGAATGGTATCCAGTTCCATCTAGATTGTTGCAAAAGGTATTAACTCGTTTTTTTTATGGCTGAGTGGTACTCCATGGTATACATATACCACGATTTCTTAATCTACTCATGAACTGTTGGGAACTTTGGTTGATTCCACATCTTTGCAATTGTGAATTGTGCTGCAATAAACATTCTAGTGTAAGTGTCTTTTTGATAAAATAACTTTATTTCCTTTGAGTAAATACCCAGTAGTGGGATTGCTGGATCAAATGGTAGGTCTACTTTTAGTTCTTGGAGGAATCTCCATACTATTTTCCATAGAGGCTGCATTCCTTTTCAGTCCCATCAACAGTGTGTAAGTATTCCTTTCTCCCTGTATCCATGCCAGCACCTATTGTCACCACATCTTTTTAACATTCCTGTCAAGGATACTATGGCATCAAATGAACTAGTTCTGCTAAAAACCCATATTGATAATGCAAACTGAAATTTTGTAGATATTTCAGTCATTAAAAACTTTTCAAGTCGACATGCAAAGCTTATTTATCAAGTATCATTTTCATAGAAGCGATTTGACTTCAATGCTCAAAGATGAGAGGAGTGAGAATAGAATAGGATTTTTGAAACAAACAATTAAAAGTAAATTGTCTCTATTCATGTACATTAAGCACTATAGAATTTGCTTTAAACATTTCAAATAATCTTTTTCTTTCATTCTTTTTTACTTTTCTTTTTTCTTTTCATTTTTTTTAGATTGGGTCTTGCTCTGTCACTCAGGCTGGAGTGCAGTAGCACAATTATAGCTCACTGCAGCCTGGAACATCTGGGCTCAAATATCCTGCCACCTCTGCTCCCAAGTTGCTGGGACTACAGGGGTGAGCCACCACACTGGGCAATCAGTTTCAATATACTGAATAATCAAATCCTGAAGACTATCCAGAGAACTATAAGAAAAAAAAATCCACATAGTCATAGTACAACAAAGAAAAAAAAAAAGAAGAAAATATTTAATTGTTTAAAAAAGAAAACAAAATCCAACTAAGTATTTCTAGAGAACATAAATATATTTCTTGAGAGATCAGAGAGTATAAAATTGGAAAATAAATTTGCTTTCTATTGTAACTTACAGCTATTGGTGTCATTGGCAACAGCTATGATTCCCATTGGTTGATGTGGAATATCAGAACGAAGAATTTTTGTGTCTCCTCCTGTGTACTTGTTGGAACGCAGGATAGCTCTTCTTCCCCAGTCTGACCAGAAGATATAATTGTCATAAACAGCCAGACTGAGGAAAGTCCCTGGACCAGACTTGACAATCACCTGCAATAAATTAAAATATCATATTTTCACAATGAAGAGCCTAATATTTATAAAATCCACATCCAATATTGCTTAAAAAAATAAATTGGATTTAGATTTATTTTATCATCAGATAAAAATAATATTTTACTGAATGAATTGTCATAATATGCTTTACATGTTATTTAAAATGTTGCTATCATGTTTGGTGTTTGTAAGATACTAATTATTTTAAACACACTGCTTTAATCATTTGATTTGTAGAAACAACCATATTGTTTCAACATTATAACTAAAAATCACCAAGTTAAAAATATCAGATCAATTAAAATTACTAACAAACATTTATTAATCATTATTAGGAAATCACCAGATATACTGTGAACACTCATCAAATTCTCAGAACTATATATGGAATATAAAGAACCTTAAATCCAAGTTCTTCCTTTAGGAGGCTTACAGTGTGAGTGAATCAACAGATGTACATGTCTGACAAAAGAAGTTTAAAAGACCACACTTTCATGCAGATGAAGACAGAGTAAAAGAGACTAGATTTACCTTCTCACCTAAATTAGAAAGCAACAAAATATGTGAAATAAGGCTGTGTAACTCATTGCACATCAAGTAATGGAGGACAGTGATTCCCGAGTAACAGGAAATACAGGGTGTGTTCCATCGTGGCCACGATTTACCAGAGAGAGATTACAGGGGACAGCACAAAACAGGGAAACCCAACCAGAGGCCAGAAAACTCCCTGAGTGAAGATTATGGAAAGTAAGGGTTATAGGAGAACAATGTGGCTTGATCTCACAGGACAGAGTGTTGAGAGAAAAGAGTTCAAAGAGAGAGAACTGTGGATATCTGCAGAGGGTCTTCCTGGAGCATTCAGTCAAGTACTGATAAGGCACACACATGCCTGTGAGGCAACTCCTCTAGGTTGGGAAAGAGCCAATGGAAAGGGTTAGAGAAAGGAGTCCCAAAATTCACATGGATCCAAGAATCATATCTATTAATATCAACCAGACTCACAACCTTCTAATTCATGGGACTCTGAGTAGAATACTTAGAAGGGTTTTGCCTTGGCAGTGGAGATTTATTAACCCAAAACTAAACTCTGCTCTAGTTCTGTGTAATAGACTTTAAAAGCAAAATCTAAAAGGATCAAACCATTTCCAAGTGGCTTAACTATCTCCAAGAAAAAATCTAAGGAATTTTTATGGGAATATGAAAATGTATACCAATAAACTATTATACAAGAAAAGATGGAACAGGAAGAAAATTCTCAAATCAATAACTTCTACTTCCACCTTAAGAAACTAGAAGAAAAATAAATTAAATAAAGAAAGGAGAAAACTAAAGGTAAGAATGGAAATTAAAGAAATAGAAAGCAGAAAAACAATAGAGAAAAACCAATAACACTAAAAACTCATTCCTTGTGGTCAATAAAATGAATAATATATCATGACGAACTTGGGTTTATCCCAGGAATACAACTTGATTCCATATAAAAAAATTAATCAGTATAATTTATGATAATAACAGACTAAAGAAGAAAACTCATATGAATATCTTAATAAGCGCAGAACAATTACTTGATAAGATATAACATCCATTCCTGACAAAAACTCATAATAGAATTATAAATAGAAATAAAACCAGGAACAAGAGAGGGATGATTACTCTCACTACTTCTACTCAACATTTTCCTGGAGTTTCTAACCAGTATATTAAGGCAGGAAAAAGGAAAAAAAAAAATCCATATTGGGGGAAAAAAAGGTCAAACTGTATTTATTTGGAGATGACAAAATCTTCTACATAAAAAATCCAATAGAATCTACCAAAAAAGGAGCTTCTAGAAGAAATAAATAAATTTAGTAAGGTTGAAGGATACCAGATTGCAATACTCTATTGTATTTCTATATTGTATTAGTCTTGCAATACTCAATTGTATTTCTGTATTTCCAATGGCAATAAACAACTGGAAATTGAAATCTAAAAAACTGGTTACAATAGCATCAACAATTCTGAAATATTTAGAGATAAATATGAAAAAATATGTATAGGAAACTAAAAACTGTGAAAATGCTAAGAGAAATTAACAAAAACATAAATAAGTATCCTCTATTCATGGCTTCCAAGATTCAATACTGTTAAAACGTCATTTCTCCTCAAATTGATACAGTATATTTAAACTCAATAAAAACCCAGCAAACATATGTAGAAATTGACAAGCTAATTCCAAAATTCATCAGGAAATTCAAAAGACTTAGAAAAGCCAAAAAAAAAAAAAAAAAAAAAAAAAAAAAAAAAAAAAAAAAAAAAGTTGAAGGACTAACACTACCTTATTTGAATACAATATAAAATGACAGGTATAAAGAAAATGTGATATTGGCAAAAGATAGACAAATGCATCAATAAAACAGGAAAGAATTTATAAACTAGACCCATATATATATATATATATATATATATGTATACAGATAACTAATTTTTGACACAAGAACAAAGGCTATTCAAAGAAATAGGACAATGTTTAAACAAATGTACATGGAAAATTAGTAAGAGAAAATTTCATGGACAAGGGGGGATTCTGACTAAACTGACCCTATGGGATTCTTGCTGGACGCACGCCAGGATGATCAGACTTCACTGGGGGATAGTGAGGGATGAGGAATTTTGTTGGATATGGTGAGCGGCCAGATATCAAGAATTATAGCTAAACTGAATTAGAAATTTTGCAAAAATTGTGCTATTGAAGACATTCATAGAGCTTGAAAAACTAAGTTTCCATATGCAAAAAAGGAACTCCTGTCCATATCTCACAACATATACAAAAATTAACTGAAATTAGATCATAAAGCTAGTATAAAATTTAAAACTATAAAACTTCTAGAGGAAAAGTTAGGAGAAAATCTTTATGGCTTTGGATTAGCAAAGATTTTCAGATACAATGTCAAAACCATGATTCATTAAAACAATGATAAAGTGAATTTCATCAAAATTTAAGATTTCTGCTTTTCAAATGACACTGGTAAGAAAACGAAAAGATAAGCCCAAACTATGAAAAAAATTTCAAATCATGGTTCTAACAAAAGACTTATGCCCAGAATATATAAAGAACTCTCAAAATGCAATAATAAAATAAACAGGCAAACAAATAACCCTATTAAAGAACAAACAAACTTCTTAAAAGACACTTTACTAAGGAAGATATATGCATGGCACATAAGCACATTAATAT
>RJWJ010022877.1:0-26409 GCA_004363605.1 Indri indri | reverse complement strand
ATTTAGAATGCAGGGGGGAAATGCCTCCAGCAATAGATAATAGACAAGAAATGGCTTCCAAAGCCTAAAAATGCTGCAGAGCTTTATGACCCAGCAGCAACATGTAAAATAGTCACTAAGAGTCCCCTTCTTTTCCTCCTTTTTTTTGCCTCATACAAGAAATTTTGGATGAACTATCTCTGCCCTTAAGTAGAGTGTTTTTCCATGTGTGTTACTGGCAGGGCCATGTATGATGGTTGGCAGCTCAACACTGGATAATGATTCATTTCAATATTAACCGCTCAGAACTTCAGTTTAAAAATATTTATTATATATATAACATATATATATATATATATATATATATATATATGTATCATTCCCAAGGTGTTATTTAGAAAGTTGGGCTCATTCAATTTAGAGAAAGCCCCATTACCTAATTCAGTTTGGTTAAAAAGGACTCAGTTATTCTGTTTTTTGACCTCTTGTCCCTTGGTAAGGATTCGTTAGGAGGAGATGCTGGATGTCTGGGCTAATGGGATTTTTTCAAAACAGGTGTTCTGTTTAACTCTTATGGGAGTAAGAAACGTGGCACAAAGGACAGCTGAGGGAGAGGGGAGTTTTAGAAAGAGCTAAAGGCAAACAGATTGGACTTTGATTGTTCAGGATAGAGTGACAGAAAGAATAATGACTGCATCTCATTCAGTTTGGTTGGCAATTTATCGGAGTCTAAGATTGTCAAGCTGATTCTGGCTTTCAATTGTCTGAAACAAAGGAGAAGGAACTTGCCCGTGATTGGTGCTTTGATATCTGCTATGATTTAAGGCATGGGATCTGAGTACCCTGAAAAATCTCTACTAGAAATAGATGAAATGCTAACTCAATATGAGATTTTTGGCTCATCACATTGAAAGTAATTTCCCAAGCACTTTGTAAAATGACTTGGTACATTTTGGCTGCAAACTGAGGCAAAAGAATTGCTATTGGACCAGAAATACAGTTTGAGTAAGAATCTGAATGTCCTACTGGGATTTCAATGGATAATTTTTTTCTGGGCTGATAACCTTTTGAAAGATGGATTATGAATCATTAAAGCAAATGTGAACCTGATAGCCTGGGTAACTGGGAACCCATATGGCAGGAAAGCCTTTGGAAGTTCTTTGTGTCTAGTATGCCAAGGTTCAGGGACCAAATATAAGCCAAGCTGCTGAGAGTGTATGCTTCAATCAGATTTCCAGAGAGCCCACACCCCATGTCTAAAAGAAGACAGTCTAAAAAGGGGGTATATACATACAATATAGACTACTGAAACAAACATACTCATACATATATAATTCTCTGTAGTAGCTATTGTCCTCCGGTTTATGTGAAGAATCTAAAGCTCAGAATTATTAAGAAAATAATTATGATAAGAGCTAAAATTTAAGTTTACATATATATCTGGTTCAAAACTCATAATCTTTTTACTATGTGTAGCTGGTATTTCCAAATTTGTTTGGTGATCTGTGTCAGAATCATCTGGGAAGCTTCATTAAAAATACAGCTTATTCAACACAATCATCTGCCTTGTCCAAGATTCTAATACAGTAGGTCTTAGATGAAGGCTCTGGGATTAGTATTTTTAAAACAAATCCCAGGAAACATGGATTTGCATGCCGGTTTGGATACCCCAATATCACATCTTACTATATACACAAGAGGCATGTGATAGGAATGGGAACATGTAAAACCACGATTCTATTGCCACAACACAGCATGTTGACTACATGCTGAGCTATGTAAAGACTTCTTGGTCAGCAATCACCTTGCCATACAAATGTATCATCCCTATGAAGGCATTTTCCTTATGTCTTTGGATTAGTC
This sequence comes from Indri indri, assembly GCA_004363605.1. Classification (NCBI taxonomy): domain Eukaryota; kingdom Metazoa; phylum Chordata; class Mammalia; order Primates; family Indriidae; genus Indri; species Indri indri. The sequence continues at coordinate 24,567 of RJWJ010022877.1, read as the reverse complement.
AAGAAGCACTGCAGTGAGGTAGAAAGAACACAAGCCATCATAGGAAACACCTGATTCAAATTCTCACTCTGGCTCTTGCAAATTATTAAATAAAAGAACTCACACAAATTCCTCAATCTCTATTAACATCATCTCTAAAGCGGCATAATTCACGGTATTTGTTTTCTAGGGCTGCCATAACAAAACTACCACAGTCTGGGTGGCTTAAACAGCAGAAATTTATTCTCTCAGAATTCTAGGGACTAAAAGTCTGAGATGAAGCATCTCTCGTTGGCTTGTAGCTGGTCATCTTCCTCCAATGTCTTCACATGCTCTGTGAAGTGTGTCTGTGTCCTAATCTCTTCTTACAAGGACACGGGTCATATTGGATTAAGGTTCACAGTAATGACCTCATTTTAACATAATTACTTCTTTAAAAACTCTGTTTGTAAATACAGTCACATTCTTTGAGGTATGGGGTATGTATTAGGACTACAACATATGAATCTGAGGGGGCAAAACACAATTCAGCACATAACATCTGTATTCAACTTCAAAAAGTTATTTTTAAAGAACTAATTAAATATTATACAATGACATGGCTTGGTAGTTAAAATGCATTATGCAGAAATTAAATTTTATTTAAAAATTAAAAATTCTCTGGATTATTATATTAAGCATGTTTCAAATTACCCACACTAGTAGAACACAAATGTAAATACAATGTTATCTTTGGTTTGGATAAATTATTATATCATTTTACCAAAACAGATTTTTTTGTATTTTTTTCCTTTGTCTAGAATTAATATTAGTTGGTAACTAAGCATCTGCTGGTTAGGGTGGACTAGCCAGAATAAGTAATTCGATGTGGTAGCCTAAATTAGGATACACACACGCACATCTCATTTATGTATTTATGTATAAATATATATAATATATATTATACATATAATTTCCCAAGCATATAAATAGCCAAACACTTCTACCAGCAATTTTAAAAGCACAAACACTTAAAAGGCAGAAAAAAAATAGCTTTATTGAATGCTTATTTTATGCCAGGAATTATTATTCTAAACATTTAACATACATAAATTATTTCATTGAATCCTACTTCTAACCCTGTGAGGAAGGTACTATTTATGTCTCCATTCTAAAGTTTAAAAAAAGATCAGTCTGAGAAATTAAATACCTCCCTAGGTCACATGATTAGCAAGTGGTAGAGCTTGAATTCAAATTTAATTTTGCCTGATTCTTGTGTCTAAGTTTTATTGACTAAAGACATCATCCTTTATCAGGTGTTCCATCTTGAAGCTATATTATATATTAAATCATTCATTGTTCTATTTCAAATTTGCCTCAGTGAGGATGCTGGCTTCCCAGTGTCTAGGACAATGCAATTGTGTGGTAGCATATTTTCTTCAGTTAAATTCCATAAATCAAATGCAGAGGACAGGGCACCTGATGAAAAGTCAAATCTCAGTCCCTGCAATTCTGAACAAGATTATATAAAGGACTTATAAAATGCTACTTCACATTTGTCTGTTCTTCAGAACAGGAAAGTAACATACTAGTTGAATACAAATATCTCATACACACACACACACACACACACACACACACACACACACACAAGCCCTCCATACACCCCATGACATTTCAGCTTTATATGACAAAATTGACATTGAAAAATTTGAGGCAACCAAGTAGGTTATATACCCATCTTAAATAGTAACCATATCCAAGGGTTTGAGTTTAAACTCTTAGTGAATTTTTATTTAGGGCTTTTATTTTACCTGCTATTAATAATTTCCCCTCATGTCTAGATGGGAAAAACTAAGGTGAGAAAAACAAGGTTCATTTTGACTCAGACACATTATTCAGAAGGATTTCTTAAAAATGGGATTTAATTTATTGTTTTGAGCAATTTGAAGTGAAAACAAGCAATAAATATTGTTCTGAGCTCTTCTCCCTCTGGTAACTGGTTTATGTCATAAAGTTTTATTTCACCTGAACTTTCTTACTGCATTTGACAATCAATCATAGTCTCAAGTGTGTTCTTCTGTCTTTTCATACACACATTTTTTTGGTGCTTTTAAAAAATATGTGGTTCTAATTCAGCTTTTTCTTTTTTTTTGGTCTTGCTTTAAGATTCTTCAACTAAATTTAATTCTAGTGAATAAAAGCTAAATTTGTTGAGTTCTTACTACATGCTAGTTAAGAAGCAGAAGAGTAGCTTTCTACATGTGGCCTCGTCTACAGAGTAATGAAACTCTGTGCAACCTGACAGAATTTTAGAGGGCCATGGCTTATGGTAGTGTAGACTCTGTTCCTGGAAATATCTGATCAATTTCTAAAACAGCATCTACTGGGTTGGGACTTTTACTTTCAAGGTACAATTTCCTACATGTGTTTTATTTAACTCCCTATGGGATTTTGAGTGAGCTCTCTTTTTAAATAGTTGCTGTGTTTGTTTGTTTTCTCTCATTACTAAGGCTAATATTGAAGTGATCACAACTTGTTAACTAAAACTTCTGTCTGTCAGAAGCCAGGCAATCCATTTGGTAATAGATAGCACCTGTATAGCCAAAATATATTTGCCATTGTGGGTGGGGGGCCGTGGAAAGAAAGTCATAAATTAAACCATAACATTGAAAATTACTTTTCAAGAAACACTAATCAAGAAACACCCAAAAAAGAGTCTTAATTTACTTTCTTCATTTTCTTTATTCATGATCTGTCTAGTGAGCGGAGGATGTTTTTGGAGAGAAGCATGATTTGATAGGAATTTAGAGAGAAATTCCTGCAACAGTAAATTGCCTACTTGATTTAATTTATGTTACCAGATAACAGCTAGGGGCCTAAGGTCTTGGATCCTGGAAGGTAAATTGATTCAATAGGGGTATTCAGAATAAAAAAAAAAAAAAGAAAAACTTAGGGTGGAATTGAGGATTAGCTATGTAGAGATTTGGAAGACATTTGGCACCAGGTTCTTTTAAAACATGTTAAAATGGGGCTGTTTATGTACCTGAAATTTTCAGAATGGATACTTTGCTTTTAAGAACTCAATAAATATTCTGAAGTGCAGCCTGTCTATATATCTATACCTGCTGAGGATACCTCAAGGCTACAGTAGAGAGGAAGATTCATTTAAACCTGACCCCTCTGAGGCAAAGAAAGGGATAAAATGCCCAGTGTTATCCCAGAGAAAGGAGAAATGGCATGGGCCAGCACGAGAAACAAAAGGGATCTTTTCTGTTTACTTTTATTATCAGGTTGGCTACCAAGCAGAGATGTTAAATCATGGTGGATAGGACTCAGTGATGTATAAGGAGGACATCCACTTCCTCACCTGTGGTAGGATGAATATTGGCTCCTAAAGATATCTGAGTCTTAACCCCTGGAACCTATGGATGTTACCTTACATGGTAAAAGGGATTTTGCAGATGTGATCGTGAGATGGAGTGATTATACTGCAGAAGAGAAGAAGGCTGTGTGACACAAGCAGATGGAAGCAGAGTCAGACAGAAAAGATGCTACGCTGCTGGCTGTGAAGATGGAGGAAGGGACTATGTGCCAAGAAATTTGAGGAATGCAGCTCTAGAAGCTGGATGAAACAAGGACATCAATTCTCCCCCAGAGCCTTCCTTGAGAGCATGGCCTGCCAATGCCTTGATTTTAGCCCAGTGAAAATGATTTCAGACTTCTGACATCCAGAGCTGTAAGAGAATAAATTTGTGTTCTAAGACACTAGTTTGTAGTAATTTGTTATAGAGGCAACAGAAAACTAATATATCACCAATAAAGGAGATTAAAAAGGAGATTCCCCCTTAGTGATTCAGAGTGATTCCGCAACATTGCCTAACCCTGACCACAGGTGGGCAGGGACCTTTGTTGGCTACCCTCAAAGAGAAACAGACTGTCAGTGACTTTTAGGTACTCTGGTTCTCCAAAAATATCAACTTGTGCTGAAGCTGTTTATATGCTTAGTATTGAGTCCTTTTCCCTTTTCCTTTTTTTTTTCTTTCTTTTCTTTTCTTTTCTTCTTTCTTTTTCTTTTTTTTTTTTTTTGCCTCCACAAGTCAAGCAAATGTTTCTTTAGCTGTATATGAAGCACAAACCTTGAGAAAATGCTTCTGCTCCTGAGGAAAGAAATGTGATTTTTTAAGCAAGCAAATTTAAAATGTGTGAAGAAAGAGCAGTAATGAAAGAGCTGTGAGATGTTGAGTTTGCAAGAAATGGACTGACTCCTGAACCTTCCCCGTTGAGACTTGCCTTGTGAGATTGGTGAGGAATCCTTTTGTTCGTATATTAATCATTTTTTTAGAGTTAAGCTTTATTTTAAACTGAATTTTTTAGCTTTCTCTTAAGAAACAAGTGATATTAGAAGTATAAATAAAAGTTTATATATGTATATGTGTGTATGTATCCTAATATATCATGAATACAATCGTTTATTTTAACAAATTTTCAATGAAAGCTACTTCACGTATGATTTTTTTCTTATTATAATTTTAGTCTTCCCTCCAGGAATTCAGATTGGATATAGACCAGAACACAGGGATTATATATTAATCAGTTGGCATTAAAAAAATTATGCCCTTGGAACCACATTCAAGAATCGTTAGAGCTATATCATTTTTCCTAATGACACAAAATATGTTTAGTCAGTAATTTTAGTTATAGATTCAAGAATTCAAAGTAGAATTCAGAGATAGAATTTAAATCACATTAACCACATATTGTAGCTACACATTGAAATTCTTGTAACATTTTTGCCTATGAAACCACCAATAGAACTTGAAATCACTCTTTTTTTTTTATAGTCCACACATAAATATAAAATTGGATCATTGTAGAATTAGCCTTTCTGTTACAAAGAATTAGTGGCTAGAGCTATCTGGATAAATGGAATACTTAAAAGGATATATTCCCTTCAAATTTAAGACACTAATTTGTGTGAGCAAATCATATGAACATCCATATTTTCCATTACATCTGATAATGTGGTTGAAACCAAGACTCACTATAGAACTTACGCATATGCAGCAAAGAAGACAGAGAAAAATGTATATTTCCTATAACTCCAGCCAGATGGTGAAGTTGATGGAATGAGTCATGATTTGCATTTGACGTATTTTTCTATCGTAACATTAATGAAAATGGAAACAGTAGACAAGATAAAACCAAGATGCCTCTTCTCCAAATATGATCCAGTGACCCATAGAAACACTCAATTCTAGTGACACCACCATATTCATGAAATGTATATCCACTGATGTCTGATGTATGTTATAACTGTCAATGCTGTCTTCTTGTTTTAAAATCAGAGCTGTATTTCCTAGGGAACTGCCTAGTAATTAAACTGTCCACAATTTTAACATGGACTCCTTCGATTTAGACTCAAACCACTTATACTGTGTGGTAGTATTGATTTTTAATATCAACTGATTAATGCCACAGTGCCTAGCATTGTGGTAATCTCTGTGGAGGATGGAAGTACATAATTATTTAAATTTATCTTGTTAGAGAGTTATCACTATGATTAAATAAAATTTGCACATGTGAAGTAGAAAAACAAGGTAAAACTATGTGAGTTACACTTATGTTCTTTGATTTCCTCATGAACCACCCTCTAACTCCTTCTCTAACACTTCAGCAATATGGGCCTTATTTCTTTTCTTCAAATTCCATTTGCTTTTTCCCATTAGATGTTCTTTACATGTGCTCTTTCTTCTGGTGAAATACTCTTCCCTACTCATTCCAAATTTATTTAATTAACTCCTTCTCTTCATTCAATCTCAGCTTAAGCACCACTATCTCTAGGAAATTCTTTCATGACCTCCACCATCCCAACCCACCATCCATATTATCTTAATACTATATAACTCCATTACAGCTCACATTTCAGTTTATCACTGGATATTTGTAGGATTATTAAAAATTTATATATATTTCCTTCACAAGTTTATAAAACCCCTGAAATTAGAGACTGAGCATATTTCATTTCCATTTTATCCAAAGCCCCTTGCAAATCCCTGGGCTAAGGGTACATAAATCATAGATATAGGTGGAATGATAAAATCCCAGTAATATTATGGGAAGTCTAAAAGTGGAGAGTTCAGTGTAGACCGTACTAATGGGCTTTGAGATGTCTAGAATGGAGAGGAGATGCCTAGATAAAGCATGATTTTATTCTTCCAGATTTTAGAAAGAACATAGATGAAAGATTCTCAAAGTGATGAGACTACCTGCTAAGTGGTTATCAAACAAAGTATTTCACTACCTTAAAACCCCTCTGTGCTCTCCCTATTCATGCCTTTCCCCTCCAACCCCTAGCAACAGTTGATCATTTTACTGTTTCTATAGTTTTGTCATTTTCAGAATGTCATATAGTTGGAGTCCAGTATGTAGCCTTCCAATTGGCTTTTTTCACTTAGTAATATGCATTTAAATTTCCTCCATGTATGTTTGTGGCTTGATAGCTCATTTGTTTTTAGAGCTGTATAATATTCCATTGTCGGGATGTACCATAGTTTATCCATTCACCTACTGAAGTACATTTTGATTGCCTCCAAGTTTTGGCAATTATGAATAAAGCTCCTGTAAACATCTATGTGTGGATATTTGTGTGAATATACATTTTTGACTCCTTTAGGTAAATATTAAGGAGCATGAAAGCTGGGTCATATGGTAAGAGTATGTTCATTTATGTAAGAAATCACCAAACTGTCTTCCAGTGGCTGTACAGTCAAACCATTAGTGAATGAGAGTTCTTTGTGCTCCAAATCTTCACCAGCATTTGATGGTGTTTGTGTTCTGAATTTGGGTCATTCTAATAGGTGTGTAGTTGTATCTCATGGTTGTTTTAATCTGCATTTCCCAGATGACATATGATCTCATCTATTCATATGCTCATTTTCCATATGTATATCTTCTTTGGTGAGGTGTCTGTTAAGGAGTTTGGCTCATTTTTCAATTGGGTTGTTTGTTTCCTTGTTGTTGAATTCATTACATATTTTGAATAATAGTCCTCTATCAAATGTGTCTTTTGCAAATATTTTCTCCCAGTTTCTGGCTTGTCTTCTCATTCTCTCTTGATGTTGTCTTTCACAGAGAAGAAGTTTTTAATACTAATGAAGTCTAGCTTATCAATTCTTTGTTTCATGATAATGTTATCTAAAAAGTTATCATCAATCCCAAGGTCATATATATTTTCTATGTTATCTTCTAGGAGTTTTGTTGTTTTGTGTTTTACATTTATGTCTGTGATCTCTTTTGAGTTAATTTTTGTGAAGAGTCTCAGGTCTTTGTTTACATTATTTTTTTTTTACATGTGATTAATGTCCTGTTGTTTCAGCATCATTTGAAACAAGCTATTTTTTCTACCTTGAATTGTCTTTGCTTCTTTGTCTAAGATCAGTTAACTATATTTATGTGGATCTGCTTCTGAGCTCTATTCTGTTCCATTGGATCTGTTTGTCTTTCCTTTCACATATATCACGCCATCTTGATTACTGTAGCTTTATCATAGGTCTTGAAGTTGGGTAGTGTCAGGTCTTCAACTTTGTTCTTCCCCTTCACTACAGTGTTTACTATTCTAGGTCTCCTGCTTCTCCATATATTTTAGAATCAGTTTGTTAATATCCAGAAATAACTTGCTGGTGTTTTGCCTGAGTCTGAATTGAATCTATATATCACATTGAGAAGAGCTAACATCTTGGCAATATTGAGTCTCTCCTCTTTTTTTTGAGACAGAATCTCACTCTGTTGCCCAGCTAGAGTGCTGTGGCATCAGCTTAGCTCAGAGCAACTTCAAACTGCTGGGCTCAAGCCATCCTCCTGGCTCAGCCTCCCAAGTAGCTGGGACTACAGGCATATGCCACCATGCCTGCCTAATTTTTCTATTTTTAGTGGAGATGGGGGTCTCTCTCTTGCTCAGGCTGGGGTCTCGAAATCCTGACCTCAAGCAATCCTCCCTCCTTGGCCTCACGGAGTGCTAGGATTACAGAACTTTTCCATTTTTTAAAATTATAGTCTCATCCTAAATTAGAATGTCTTTAACATCATGCTTTTGTTCTGCTAGCTATAGCTTTTCTAGTATGTACTAGATACACTCTTAGATATTAAAAGTGTTCATAATAAATCTGCAAACCACCCCTATTATATTACGTTCCAACAATATGGAAATGGAACACCAGAACATGGAGTTTAGAAAAGTAGGCATTGCAGAGAAAACACCCAAATTCAGTTTCTCTTCCATCCAAGAATTAAATCTTTTATGAAACTTGGTCCTTCTGTGAGCTAGATCAGAGGTGAAACATTGAGACAAGGAAATACAAATGTTGGTTGCTTCACTTAAAAGGAATTTTCAAAGAAAATATCATGTTATTTATAATTCTTAATAGAAAGGCACTATTCATAATGCTTTGTTTCACATTTAATCATGATCTTGGATTTCTGCCTTCACCGTTACCTAACTTGTACCAACGAATTAAACGCTTTATCTACATCTTAACCATTATACATGTATTATTTTTGCCCCTAACTTAAATGGAGAAAGTTAAGTCCAGAGAAGTTTATATAACCTGTGCCAATTTAGTACTCTTAAGATGACTACTAACTTAATGATATTGTGTGGTTCTCTCTCTCTCTCTTATTTATTTATTTTCTGATTGGCCTAAAACCATGGTTCTCAAAGTATGTGTGTAGGGGGAATTAATACTGTGATCATATTTTTTTTTTTTTAAATCCTGGGTTGAGTAAGGTAAACAAATTAGTTAAGGACCTTTCACAGATATTAATATGTTAACTTGCATTCATATATCTATGGAATCATTGTTGTAAAATTTCTTTTTATTCTAGAGACCCTCAGAACTTACTTGGAGGAAATGCTGACTTGATTTCTCTTTTGCATTATGAAATCATTAAGTATATAATTCTAATAGCATAACTCTTCCAAGAAATATGTGGAAAATTGGCATGCTTTGGGTATGGTTGACTAAATTATTGAAAACGCAGCAGCAACAGACAGGCTGTTATGATATGCAGCATACAGACAAAACCAGGAAAACTTTGAGCAATGATATTGTATTAGTCCAGGAGTGTGAACTATTTTAATTCAAGATGTCCAACATTCTCCTTCCTAACTCCACTTCTAGGAAGTCAAGGTTGGAGGATAAATAATTGAAGTTATGACAAAAACAACGCTAAAATTCCATGACCCAAAATGTAAAAGAAGACTTTATGTGAACTTAAGATTTAAGAGCAGCTAGTCGGAACCACCTAACAGATAAGTAGTCATGCACCTTGTGCCCTGCACAATGGCACTTTGCTAAGGTGACAATCCAAGAGTACTAGCCTTGGACTATCGTCGGTCTGGACTTTGGAAGAAGACATGTCTTTTTGTAACTCATCTGCCTCCCCCCCAAATTCCTTTTTGTAATTTTTACAAAGGCACAATATATTAATAAGCTACCAGTAGATATATAATCAAGAGGGCAAACAGTTTGAGATCACACATGGTACATATAACATCACTTATAGAGTTCAACTTGCTTTTATGCACTTTATGATACATGTTTTGGGAATGAGTGAGCCTAGCTTAATTACTAGAAGAGAACTGGTATGCAATAGCATTTAGCGCCAATTGAATATACCACATACTATTGGGAGCTATTAATTTTTTGGATATGCTTTCAGAAACAAAGCTTTTTTTTTTTTTTTTTTCAATGTAATGGGGTTAGGGCTATAAAATTATAGCATCTCTGAAAGCTTATTTGCATTGTCTTTTCTATAGGGAGGCCAGCTTAGTTTTGATATTTTTAGCTATGTAAATACTTGAATATAGATAATGTACATTTTAACAATAAATATATTAATATTTAAATTATACAGATGGAAACTTCTACACTTTGTACCTTCCAAAGCAACACAACTATCTGTATACACACATTTTTCAGATTTGTTTCACAGAGTACATTTTCTAGGATATAATTTAAACCCATATTTCTGTTCATAATTGCTCTATGAAGGAAAAGTACATTTATTTTCTGCCCTTTTCTTCTTATTTTCAAGTTATTAGTCAGAAACACAGAGATAATTACACAGTGAAGATGAATGACCTAATCCTCATCCCTGAATTCATTCTCTCTCCCACTACTCCCCTTGTTCTATCTTTCTCTTTGAATTATCCCTTTCTCTTGAATGAGTTCATCAACACAGAACAAATACTAATGCTAAGTATTTACTTGCTGCATCTGCCTTTATATTTTGCCCAGGAGTTTCACTTAAGTGAGTACCTTTCCCCTTTTCCATAATGAAGGGATATTGGGCCTTAGAGGTACTGGCCCTTACATTTCATATGCTCTCCTTGCGTTTATGTCTAACCTGAGAAGAGCAAAATAAATGAAAGACAACAAGGAAAAGAAGGTCAAGCTTGGAGAACTCTAAGGACTCATAAGAGATATATTTACTATTGTTCAGAGAGTAACACTCTTATCTTTTTATTTCTTATTCAGTTCTTGTCATCTTAATTTTCTAAGTTCTATACTTTTCTGAGATAGAATGAGTTGGAAGAACTGGAGTATATTAAATCTCTGGTAGACAGAGCAGCTGCTTTTTGGTTTTATTTCCTGTTTGTTTTTTTATGTGGAGCTACCCACCTGTGTCTGAATTCCAGGAAGAGAGAATCACTTTCTGTTTCAGTTTTTGAGACCTCTGACTACACTGAATTGAGTTCTGGCTATGTTTCATGGAATAGAGTTATTTTAAAAGTGCACTGTGATGGGAGAATGAAGACATTCACCTAGAAGCAGTCAGAAAAAATAATGTGTCTTCTCCAATACTTTATAGACTTTCCATGTCACCACTGAGAAATCTCTCAATAGCTTAGGTAGGAAATAATAGAGAACAACTTATAGGCTTAGATTTCAAGAAAGATGAGAGTCTTGGTTCTTTCTTTAGGAAACGTTCTATGGAGACCCATGTGGAATGATGAAGGTATATGTAGGCAGATAGTGATCAATGGGAGGATAGATACTGTGACCAAATCACCCTACAGTGTAGTAAGCTACTCTTAAATTCTTGGACAAAACTTTTCATTGCTTCTGGCTTCGTTTTCCTTATCTGTAAATAATTGGAGCCAGTGATTCAAAAACATTTTACTATAATCAAAGCCTTTTTAAAATCACACATGAAATTTTATATGATTTTACTATGTGATAAATATTAAAAAGGTGAAGGACTCTCTGAAATGAGGATAGATAGCTTAAACTCTCACTACTCACCACCCCTAACCCCTATTCAAAGATACTAGCTGCTTGAGGCAACTTGACACAGCACATTTTAAAGATCACTCTTACCAGGGTTTTTATATGTCCCCTTGCATTTTTATAATCCTTTCAGCTTATTCGCAAAAATCAGTGGCTCGTTACTTCCTATGTTTATTACCTTTGCAATAATCCATTAGTATAGATTGATTTAATTCATGAAAGTATCTGTAAAAAAGTCTGAATACTTTTATATTTTACAAAAAGCATTGACCCTTGACATTTGAAAATTTAACATTTGCAGCTTTCCTTATTTTTGAGGGACATGATCAAATGATATTGGTACGTTAGGGACTGAGGAATGCCATAGACCTACCACATGTGTGCACTCAATGTGACATCCATTTACTCTCCACCATAGGTTTTGAAAACTATAGCTTTAAAGCTCTCGTTAAATGCCCATGTTTATTAAGTACATGGGCACTATAGTTTAGTAAGTAAACTGGAGGTAAGGTAGTAAGGTAGAGAGAATGTAATATAAAAATCTGTTAATTATGAACAGGTGAGTATAGATGACCTACTGCTGTAACTCTAGACTTTCAGCCAGAATTTCCTCCAATGGACCCTGCAATGCCACATGTATGATCATAACACGGGGAAGTGCTTTCCTTGTAGATACATATGGCACCATGGCATCTTCCTTTAAATTAGGGGCACGTATACTTTTCAAACTAAGTAATATCAAACGTTTTTTAGTCTTCCTGTGGTGTATCAATTATATAATCTTGAAACCAAGAACAGAATCATCTTTATTTTGGATATTTACATGCACCATGACATTAGTGCCTGGCATTTACTATAAACTCAGTATTTTAAACATGGGAGCAGATGATTAAGAATTTACTGTGCACTTTTATCCCATACTGCCTCTTCTCAAATTCTTTGATTGGGTTTCCCAGTCTGTACTATAAGTTGTCAACCAAGATAAGATGACTAAGAGAACCTTATTCAGCCAAATTTGGAACGCTATGTTAAACAAAATTGAATAGGATTCTTTAAAGCAGAACTTTTTTAGAGCCTTTTTAAAGGTAAGGTGTCTTTTGAAATTCTAAAAGAGAAATATATCTGGAGCATTTTGGAAACTTTTTTGATCATAGAGTTGTTTTTCATCTAGGATATCTTATGCGATTAGTACTCTGACAAATGTGCTTGCAAAATTATTAGTTTAATAATTTTCCAAAGAAGATTCATTTTAGGATATCACCATTTAAAAAAATTTATCCCAATCTAACTTCACTGAAGCAGAAACAGAAAATGGAACCAGGCAGAAGACTGTTTTGTTGTTTTTCTGGTGGAGGAATGAAAGGTAGAAGGAATCATCCTAGGGAGAATTTACAGTGAGAAAATTCTTTCTATGTTTGTTTAATCATTGCTTCTTCGGCGGGGCGGAGGGGGGAAACTCTGTGTGCAGGGTTTCTGATTACAAGTGCAGAGGAGTAGGATGGATTTAATTTTTCATTGGAAGAGTGAGCAGTCTGCATTTTAAGGAGCACCAACTTCTACATCATGTTAAATATTAACGACCAACACTGCAATTCTTCTCTTTAATGTGCTTTGTTTTGGTGCCTAGCCAAGCCAGGAAGATGAAAACCCCCTTGGGGCCAGATATGGAATATAATTTGCACTGCAATTTTGGTAGTAAACATGATAATAAGTTATAGGGTGTAATGAATATGCAGGAAGCACCCAGAATCCTCCTTCTACCCCTGTGTTTTTCAGAACACTTAGTTTGTCACCCCTAAAAACTCTAAGAAAATATGTATGGGCTGTGACTATCAGAGTGACTTTAACTCTCTCTTCATTTTCTTACCTAAATGTTTACATTTAATATGTATTTTATATGATTTATTTTACAAATGCCTTTCAGAAATACTTAGCTATTCTAGAATCTATCAGGCAGCTTTTTTTTTTTATTTGTACAAATTGATGGAGTGCAAATGTAATTTTGTTACATAAATAGATTGTGTAGTGGTGAAGTCAGGTCTTTTAGTGTATTCATTACCTGAATAACGTACATTGTACCCATTAAGTAATTACTCATCATCCACTTCACTCCCAAATCTCAATTGTCCTTCATTCCATACTCTACATCCATATGTACACATTATTTAGCTCCCATTTATAAGTGAGAAGTGCAGTATTTGTCTTTCTGTGTCTAACTTGTTTTACTTAAGGTAATTGCCTCCAGTTCCATCCGGGTTGCCACAAAAGTCATGATTTCATTCTATTTTAATGGCTGAATAGTGATCCATTGTGTATACATACCACATTTCCTTTATCTAAACATCCATTGATAGACACATTTGATTCTGTATCTTTACTATTGTGAATATTGCTGCAATAAACGTATGGGTGTAGGTATCTTTTTGAGATAATGATTTTTTTCCTCTGAGTGGATACCCAGTAGTGAGAGTGCTGAGCCAAATGGTAGTTCTATCTTGAGTTTTTTGAGAAATCTCCACACTGCTTTCCATAGAGGTTCTACTAATTTACATTCCCACCAAAAGTGCATAACCTTTCTCTTTTCTCCACATGTTCCAGGCAACTATTTTGATATCGTTATCTGGAAAGTAAACCCCATCTGAATCTGCTTCTATCATTTCTAGTGCAGAGACTCTGAATGAGGTCAGAGAAATCTGCAGGGGCTAGGTCATGTGGGAAGTCATAGGCCATGATAAAGACATCAGAATGAAAAACAATTGCAATGGCAAGACCATGGGTTGGTTTAAGGGTTGAAGTTAATTGTGTCTAATTTGATTCTTAAAGAATGTTTCGGGCTGGGCACGGTGGCTCACGCCTGTAATCCTAGCACTCTGGGAGGCCGAGGAGGGTGGATCACTCAAGGTCAGGAGTTCGAGACCAGCCTGAGCAAGAGCAAGACCCCGTCTCTACTAAAAAAATAGAAAGAAATGATCTGGACAACTAAAAAAAAAAATATATATATATAGAAAAAATTAGCCGGGCATTGTGGCACATGCCTGTAGTCCCAGCTACTCGGGAGGCTGAGGCAGGAGGATCGCTTGCGCCCAGGAGTTTGAGGTTGCTGTGAGCTACGCTGATGCTACGGCACTCTAGCCCGGGCAACAGAGCCAGACTCTGTCTCAAAAAAAAAGAATGTTTCTATCTTCTTTATGGACAATGGATTCTGGGGGAGCAAAGGAGGAAACCAAGAGACAAGCTTTGAAGGCATTGTAGTAACCAGCCTAATAAGGATGGCAGTTTGGACTAGACCCCATCAAATTATCATCACCATAATGGCAAGATTTCTATTTTATTAATCTTTGAATATTCATCAACTTAAATATCATAAAGATCAGAACAGAAGAAACTTATTTCTAATTTCTTTTTAAAATAGAATAAAAGACAAATATAAATAAAGATAATTAGCCCTCCCTCCTTCTACCTATCTTCTTCCATTTTTACCTTCCTGAGTCAGAGCTTAATTTATGCTGTACATTTTTTCTAGGTCTGGGGATATAGTAATTAACAAAACAGAAAAATCCTAATTTGCTACCCAAGCTTTGTTTAAAAAAAAGGGGTAGGGTGGGGAGGAAAAGGTAGAACCCAGTATAACCCAGGTAGAACTCTCAGTTCAGCCCTTTTTTCATGAAAACATAGCTCATTTCACTGGAATAGTCATCATCATTGTTGCCCGAAGGTCACTGTTTTGTTGAAGAAATCTTTTTTTCTGAGTCAAGAGGAAAACACATACCATATGAGGTTAACAGTCAATAAGGATTGTTGGTTTAAGTTTCTGCACAACTTCCAATGCAGCAGTTACCAGAAACAGCAGTTAATCATGTCTAAAATATCCCTCCCCATCCACTGTCTTGTTCTTGGCTTCCAAATGTATATATATTTTTAATTTGCAGTTGAACATGTTCAATTAACTGCTTATCCATTTTGGATTAAACAGATAGCATTTACTGAGCAATTTTTATTCAGTACTGTTCAACGTGGAAACAGAAATTTAAGACATGCTTTAGCCTCTTAAGAACATTTAATCTAACTGAGGAGATAAAAATAAAATCCCGACAATAAAAATATATGTGTCCATATTTATACTGCAGGCTAACTCTTGAATATAGCATGTGACCAACATGCTTGTTTTTGTTTTGTTTTGGTCAAAACCATCAATGTGCACTGTAGGGGTTATGAAGAATGGAAACTCATTGATCAGTCAAGACAGAAAGGCCTCACAGAGGAGCTGAGGGTGGATCAGGCTCTGGAAAGGTAGAAAACAAGGGGATGTGCTGTCAAGGCAGAGGAGAAACTTTGGAGCTAGGGCCGGGTTTGGGAATGAACAACAAGATTATCAAAGCTGGGAACACATGCATTTGCACATCAGAAGAACACATTTTGTTTGCTCAGATAATGGAAGCCTCTAGAAACAGCAATGCCAATTAAATGTGGTGAAAATTAAAATGGTATCTATGTGCTTTTATGAGTGGAAAGTTTTATATTTTGTTTCAATAAGATTCAAAGTGAATATCGTTCTTTAATAAAGGTATAAGCACCTCAAAACGTATTATCTATTTGGTTTTGAGATAACAATTGGCTTAGTTTTCTTAGGTATGTTGTAAATAGGGACTTCTTTCCTGAGACATCATTTCATACCATATAAAGAACAAAATCCATCACAAGACATAAAAAATAAATACATGATTTTATAAATATGGATTAGTAAGTAAAATAAAGCAGTGTGTCAGCTTCATTGAGAATATTCCCTTTGGAAGGGTTTGTTTTCTTTACTGAGTTGGACTCGCAAACCTTTTTAATACATAAGACTAAGCATATTTGTCTGATGACTGTTTCTTCATTTCCTGATTAACCTATCTACAAGAAGAGAAGGTGTTACTCATTGTTTCATGTATATTTGAATTACATCCCCCAATGATTTCATTTTCCTTGAAACTTATTATTTTGGCATACACGCATGGACCAGAAAATATTGGAATAGGAAATTTTGCTGAGGGAAGAAAATTTTCAACGGCTACTTTTGTTTTTTTCCTCTGTAACCATCCCTCGCTCTTCCTGTAGTAAGAATCAGTTGAAGCGCGACTCACTTTTCAGTTATCAGGTGACTTGATACAGACGTGTTTGCAGGGTTTAGACAAATATGCACGTATATTTAGTTCATCAATGGTGCTGTGTGTTGAATTGTCCCCCACAAAAAGATAGGTTCACGTTCTACTCCCCCCACCAGTGTCTATGAATATGACCTTATTAGGAAAAAGGCTCTTTGCAGATATAATTAAGTGATGGATCTTGGGACAAGATCATCCCGGATTAACTGAGTGGGCCCTAAATCCAATGACTAGCATCCTTACAAGGAGAGAAGAAATACACAGAGAAGGCATGTGAAGATGGAGGCAGAGACTAGAGTTATGCTAATACAAGTCAAGCAAAGCTTGGAGGCACCAGAAACAGGCAGAGGCAAGGAGAGGTCCTATCCTAGAGCCTTCAGAGTTAGCAAAATGCTGCTGAAACTTGGATTTGAGCTTCTGGCCTCCAGAACTGTGAGAGAATAGGTTTCTGTTGTGTTAAGCCATGAAGCCTGTAGTAATTTCTTCCAGCATCCCTAGGAAATTAACATAAATGGGAAGAGGTTTCTTATTTATGATGAGACAAGCTGCAAATAAGTTTTTGAGTCAACTTTTAGTTGGGAGTCATTTCTAATTAGTACCAGGAAGATATTAGAAAGCTTGTTTAGGGAGCAGAGGATCAAAACTCAGATATTGCTGGGGAGACCACTTTTGAATATCTCAATTCTGTACACATGGGGCCTCCACAAGGTTAATGACTTAACAGCATAATAGACCTCAGCTGAACTAAAATATTCTATGAAAAAGATAGCAGAGTGCATAGAGGTATAATAAAAACTGTTAATATTTTAAGTGGTGTCATCATTCTTGCAGCCCAGGGTCAGTAATAGTGGAGATAACCATGCTACTTATTAATTCTGTAATTATAAGAAGATACAAGGCTTCAATGCCTCTCCTATTCAAAAATTTCTTTGAGATGTAACTCTTTTTGGGAAATCAGGCATTGATGTTTGTGAAAACGTTAGATCAAGATGACTCTCCAGATCCAAGATAATATAAATATAACATACAATCAATTCTTAACTATTAATATCCAGATTATCAATGAGTCTTTTATTTTTGGAAGTTTCAAATCAGAACTCGAATCACCTGGTCAAAGGTAAAGACACTGGAGATCTATTTCTCTGTTAGTAGAGAACTATCTATGGTAAGAGGACATAGAGCATGGCCAGAATCTTCATTTGATATATTGTTTACCTGAATCTATGCCATAAAGTCAATTTTATTTTTTCACTGAACTAATATTATAATTGGATCTTGCATTCTTAGCTTCATGCTTGGAAAGATAAGCAAAAACTTTCTCTATATGGGCTTTTGTTGATTGTGCATGTGAGTTAGATAACTGAGAATTGATGCCATTTTTTACATGAAATGCTTTTAGGGAAAGTGGTTATTAAATAAAAAACTTTATTGATTCAGGCTAATGGGAATAAAAGGAGGCATGGTCCTTACCCTCGAAGAATTTATGTTATGTTGGAAAAGAAAAAACTAATCACGAAATAACTGCAACTGGGGGAAGTGTTATGGAGGGGAAAACCCAGGTACTGCCAGAGTATGCAACTTGTAGAACCTCATCCAGGGAATGAACATAATGAAAGATGTTCTTTTATTCTTAAGTTTCTGATGATTATTTTTAGCTACCTTTTCAAATTTGAAAGAATTTACGGCATATTTTAAATTCTCTCCCAAAAAGCTGGGTCACTCTAAGTTCACTAAAGAGAGCTGTCAGTCTTTTTCTCTGGTATTTATGCTAATTCTTTAGTAATACCCTCGCCTAACATAATATTACTCACTTTCATACCTACATTGCCTTCAGTCTTTCTTGCGAAACCACGCCATCACCTTCACACATACAGGTAAAGCTGCTTCTTTTACCTTGTTTGCTAATCTTTTCCCTCTCTGCCTTCCACTTATTTCTTCTTCCTGCAAGCACTCATTCTAACACATGCACTGAAAGCAGAGTGATTAATGGTGAGACAGATGCAGCCACAGCTTCAGAGTTACTGGACTGCTTTTTTTTTTTTTTTTTTTCTGGAATCCTCGACCATAATGAATAAGTGCACACAGTTTAGACTAGCAAAAATCCCAGAATTGAAATAGGCTGTAGAATCAAATCCATCTAATATTATCTGGCATTTATTGAGTGCACATTATATATGAGGTACTCCCCTTAAAAACTTCAATAAATTTCCTCATTTAATCTTTACAATAATGCTATGTAGAGCATCTTTATTGTCATCTTTATTTTCTAAAGGAGAAGCTGAGACTTACAGACTTGAAATAACTTTTCTTCGACATCATTGCTAATAGCTAGTAGAGGAAGATATGGTCCTGGACCTCGGAGTTTGTTTGGATACAGGCTCTGAGGATATAAATGGTATAGCTTACTGCTTTCTTACCTTAACTGTCCCTCTCTTTTGCAAATCTATTAGTTCCACCAAGAAGTCTATATATAAGGTACCCTGATAAAGAGGAGTGTAGCACTGAAACTAGAAGCCAAATTTACCTTCCAATTGAGATTTTCTTATTTGTGATTAAGGTCCTGGAGATTCAGGGTGTCATATGTCTCATAGATACTCTTAAGAAAAATTTGTCAAAGTCTTACAAAAATGTCACAAAAGGACAATTAAAATATGTAGGATTTAGTTTGTGAATTCTTCTAATCTCAAAATTTAGTAAAGAATGGTTTTATTTCTTTATTAGTCTTACAAAAGGAATAATTTACAAAAATCAGCATATCTGTTTTGTCTCTAATATTTTATCTGTGTAGGAATGGGCAAGCTATCCAATTCTTTGGTTCTCTATTTTCCCATTCTGTAAAAAAGGTGAGCAAAAATCTACTTCATAGGATTAATAGAAGAATGTAAAAGAACAATATAGCCCATAAAAGGCATTGGTGACATTAATTATCTTCCCTTTCTAAGCTTTTTCTTTCTATTTAACAAATATTTAGGGAATATTTCATAAGTTCTGATCTTTTCCACATGTATTTACTCTTCCATTAGAATTTCAGCCTTTTTCTTGGTTAAACCTCATTTGTTTGACCTTCACTAAGGCTGCAGAGTAGCAGGTTACCTTGTTGGAATATTACTCAATGAATAAGAAATGCTCTCCATTGGTGGACATCCTCTGATGTCTGTGAAATTCAAAGACATGTATTTTATAATCAAGATTTCTGCAGGGAAGAGGGCTGAACATACTCTGGTAAAAGCTCTTATAAGACCATCACTCCAGGTGCAAAATAAAGGTGTAGTTCAAACTGTTAGGAGCCTGTGTTATTTAAAAAATAAATTGCATGTGAATTTTGTTTTCTACAATGGAAGGATGAGGTGAGAGTGCTTTTAAAAGGAGTTTGGGTCACGGCAGCATTTCAAGACCTCAACTTCTAACCCCCCACTGATTTTTAAATAGGCAGAGGGGGCTAAAGAAATGATTCTTGTTAGGTAGGAGAACTGTCTTTTACTTTTTAATTTCTAGCTGCTAAATGATTCTGGTGTATTGATGCCAGAAATTGAAAAATAGTCTTTGCTTTTCATTTGGCCTCTTTGCTGGTATAGTCATAGGCAATGCTTATTAAGAGTTACATGAGAGTGATGTCATCAGGGATATAGTTGATACATACAGTTCCTATCCCAAAGGGAGGGGATTCATTAAATAATATTTGTGCATTCTTGTGAATTCTTCTAATCCCATGATTTATTCAAGGACGTAGCTATTTCTTTATGTGGAAGTTTGGTAAAAGTAAAGACTTATAAAAGTTTAAGTTAGAATCTCTGTTCTGCCTCTAGTATTTTATCTAGGACTAAACAAGATCAATGAAGTAGAGACCAATGAAGTAATTTTTTTCTTTTCCTTTGTCAGGTAGCCATGTGAATCTAATATTTATATGAAGTAGATAGATAGCTTTGCCATTTTAAAATATTATGCCCATTTCAAATATGTTAATCTACCAGAATTTTGATAGCAGCCCTAATTTATTCAGCATTTTTCTATGTGTTACTCTTTTAGTTGTTTTATTTGCAAGCTATTTTGTTTTGTTCTAGTAGCAAGCTTTGAAGGGGTATTGCCATCTCAGTATTATTAATACATAAGAAGAATCTGAGTCTAAGCAATCTGAAGTTAAACAGTTGGCTTGAGACCATTAGCTAGTTTTTAGGAGAGTTGGAAATCAAATCCTGATCCATCTTACTACACAAACTTTTCTTGTTTGCTCTTTCTATTTTGTATTCCAAGTGCTTGCTACAAATCCAAGCACTTAGATGGTACTCAATTAAATTCTATTTACCTTTAAGATTTAATTTTAATTTTGTATGAGACTTCCTTCTGAGAGTCTACGTTCCTTCTTTCACACTACATATACTCATGTTTTTTCTCCTTTTTTGTGTCACAGTTTACTTTGTCCATTCTATGTCTCTGTTTCTCTGTGCATGATGTGTCTATTGCATTGGTTTATTTTAAGGATTAAATGAGATGGCCATCACCAGTAAATGCTAGAAAATGCTCTCTGAGTTGGGGTGAGGAACTTCTTTCCCTATAGCTCTTGAAGACCTGGAATAGCCATGGAAAGGCCAAAAGGCGAAGAGACATGAGGCTGGATGCTTAAAACAATTCCCATTTCCCTTAAATAAAAAAGGATCTTTATATATCTTTCACTATTAAAAGTCTCTTTGTTGAGTTTTCTGATATCTATACATTACTAAGGGTGAATAAAAACTGAAGGATAGAGGATCAATGCGGAAATTGTCAAACGATGCCAGACAACCACGCTTGCTTGTTAATTCACTGGGAAAATTAACTTGCTTCTTTATATTATATTTGGCATTTGTTGGTAGTTTCTGACCCCTGATACTTTGTTCTCCATAAAAGGTCCTTGAGTAGACTAAGTTTGGAGGACAAGAATTTGCATTCACACTTACTTGAAACAATTTATGTGTCCTTAAAATCTGTGCAAAAAATTACAAACTTGGTTTTTGTAAATTAATACTTTGGTTATGCTAGAGGGACATCTTATTAAAAAGAGGAAAGTCTACAACTTCCAGTAAATCATCTTTTAGATTAAATCATTTTAAAACTGATTCACTTTCCTCTCTTCAATTAATTCTGAGTTTTATGTATTGGGCTTGCTTCAGGAAAGACTACATCTAAACTAATTTGTACACCTGCGTTTGCACAAGGGACAAAGGGCTCAGTGGCAAAACCCACAGGATGCCAGTTAGAAAAATGTAGACACTGAGGTATAAGAAATAGATTAAACTCTCTCCATAAATAAGTAGGTCTAAATTTCTGTTACATGTGCCTGGCCATTCATTTCTACTGTTAGAGTATGCACAATGAGCTAGACACTGTGTAGGGCTGCAAATATGAATACCATGCTCCCTCTTCTTCAGGATTCATGATTGCGTGGGTGTGACATACGTGTGTAACATTAAATGAAATACAATAGCAAAGAAAAGAGTTTGGAGCAAACAAACAAAGATCAATGGGAGAAGAGAGGAGAGAGACTGTAATGCATCTGAGGAAGCTTCATTCCTTTATATATTCATTAATGTCTCAAGCAAAAACTTATGGAAGAACTATTAGGAGACAAAGACTATTGCAGGCACAGGTGCTGGAGATAAAGTGGGAAAAAAACATGATAGGCACCCAATAAGTACTCGTTGACTATATGAATGAATAAATATGTAAATCTAGAATCTCTGCTCTTATGAATCTTACCTCTATAAAGGAAGCACAAATAAAAAAGAATAAATACATTAAAGAGGTAATACAGACAGAAATAAGTGTTATGAAAACAAAAACTCAGTACGTATTTAGAGAATAAAGATGGGGAGGAAGTATTTTTGACATCTTACACAGTTTTGAGTCTTAACATTTCAAACTGGACCTGAAAGTCAGAATTTTGGCAGGTAGCAATGAAGGTTGGATTTCTCTTTACTCAGTGCTATTTACAGACCCTCCATACTTCTATGACTTTGGGACTTTTAGTTTCTGAGTCTCCTTTC
Source organism: Indri indri (assembly GCA_004363605.1). Classification (NCBI taxonomy): domain Eukaryota; kingdom Metazoa; phylum Chordata; class Mammalia; order Primates; family Indriidae; genus Indri; species Indri indri. Next base: position 2,154 of record RJWJ010022877.1, on the reverse strand, counting down.
ACAAATGAAAGGGAGTTCATTAGGGCAGAGACCATGTCTAATTTATCTTTATGTCCCAAGCACTATGCTTAATATATATTAGGTTCTAGTAAATGTTTACGGAATGAATCAATTTATGAATAAGTGATGGGATAAAAATAAAGAGATACTTGGTTGTGGATGCATTTGGAGATTTCGAAAAGATAGGAATGACTGGATGGTGGGTGGTTGGAGGTGATACTAGGTGGTTGAGTACTATACTGAAGATAGGGAAGAGAACAGAGGGAAGACTGATGGCCTGAAAATTAGACTAAGGGATTGGATTTGACTGAGAAGTCATTGAGTAAGATTATTGAAGAAAGAAACTCTTAGTATTATATTTATACTCAACGAGTGCCAGAACATCTAACACCTGTTTTCTGCAAAAAAAAATCAAGTGCTTAGTCAGTCAGTTAGTCATCAGCTTTATAGGATTTGCTGAGTATTTGAAAATGGAGAGTAAAGGAGAAGGAAAAAGCTGAAATAGCTCAAGCTTTGAACCTGGAAAGACTGGGAGAATGAGAAAACATTAACTGGGATAGAAAACACAGCCAGAGGCCACCAGTTGCCAAAGAGGATGTTATCAAGACTTCCTGAACTGAGGAGCTCAAAGAGTTTCAAACCTCTCTGCAAACCCAGCACACTGCTAGAGTTGTAACACAGAGCTATGTATGCTATCCTAATGAAATGGGAAAAGCACTTGGGGTTTAAAGAAGTGATCAACGTTCCCAGAGGCTTCCTTCTAATTCTTATTCCACTCCCCTTATGTAATTTTCCAATTGCATCTCTGGGCTCTGTGTCTTCACTCCTTAAATGATTGGCTAAATAAGCCTAAGGGGGAATATTTTATAAGGTGAGGGGTGGTCAAAAGTAAAATGTTCTAGAAAATAACCCTCTGAGATAATTATAGTTGAAATACAGAAGTAAGGGGGAGTGTCCAAATAACAGTAATGTTTTCCAAGAAATGTTTCCATGTTTGTTTATTGTCATAGATTGACACTTAAGACCAACATTTCTAATTAGCATTTGCAACCAACTGTGTGATACCAACCAAAGAAAAGCAGATTAGTGTTGATCTGTAAAAACAAATTAAGCTGCGGAATAAAATATGTAAATAGCCATCTTTTATTTCTCATGCTGTGAGGGGTAGCTTTAATTCATCTCGAAAGCATTGTCTAATAAAAAGCTTTCCAGCTCACTTGCTTTAATGCCACTAATAGAAAAGGTAAAACCGTTAAGAACAGTCGGCTAGTATGTGGACATTTAAAGAGAAGGGAGCCTTTTGAACAATTCCACACTCCTGAATTTTAGTTAGAATATCTATCATTGCTGGTTATGCATCTCTGCATAAATTTTATAAAGGGGTGTCTAGTCTTGAAACTTGAGCCAGATGGAGTTTACCTGATCGATAATTCTTAAGATATGCAAATATGTAAATTAGTGCACCCATGTCATTTTAAAACTTTATTGTTGATCTTTTTTTTTTTTATTTCAGCATATTATGGGGGTACAGATATTTAGGTTATGTATGTTGCCCTTGCCCCCCCTCCCCCATTAAGTCCGAGTTTCAAATATGTCCATCCTTCGGGTGGTGCGCATTGCACTCTGTGTATGCATATACCCGTCCCCTCCTCCCTTCCTCCCCCTGCCCAACATCCAACAGATGTTATTCTTATATGTGCACTTATGTGTTGATCAGTTAATACCAATTTGATGGTGAGTACATGTGGTGCTTGTCTTTCCATTCTTGGGATATTTCACTTAGTAGAGTATGTTCCAGCTCTATCCAGGAGTATACAAGAGGTGCTATATCACCATTGTTTCTTAAACTGAATAGTACTCCATGGCATACATATACCACATTTTATTAATCCACTCATGTATTGATGGACACTTGGGTTGTTTCCACATCTTTGCAATCGTGAATTGTGCTGCTATAAACATTCAGGTGTAGGTGTCTTTCTCATAGAGTATCATTTGCTCTTTAGGGTAGATGCCCAGTAATGGGATTGCTGGATCGAATGATAATTCTACTTGTATCTCTTTAAGGTATCTCCATATTGCTTTCCACAGAGGTTGCACTAGTTTGCAGTCCCACCAACAGTGCATGAGTGTTCCTATCTCTCCGCATCCACG